>CAJVQA010011384.1:0-10754 GCA_910591915.1 Cetraspora pellucida
TATTTGGTTTTCTGTACTTTGGCTTTGAGATCTGCTTCTTTCATTTAACAAGAAATCCTTCTGGCTTGCACTATTTCCATTTTTGTACTTTTTTGTATAAGTTCTGTTTCTTTGTTTTCCTCTGCTGCTTCTATTCTTTTCTGTATATGGGGTCTGGCTGTATCTGTCCTAGCTTCTTCCTTTTTCTACTTCAAAACTTTCTCTTTTTCTTGTTTCTCTCTTTTCTTCATTTATCTAGTAGACTCGAAAGTTGTTATATATAATCAGCTTTGTTTGGGCAGCTCTCATGTCTCTTTCTGTCACAAACATAACTATTGCTGATCTTTTTTGGTTCTCATTTCTATTTGGTGGGATGTAAATCGATTTGGCACCTTTGTTTCTTAGGCTTCATAGTAGTAAGACTTCTGAGGTGCTTCTTGGTAATTCTGTCAGTTTTGCTGCATATTTTCTTTGTCCTTCTTTAGCTTCATGGTCTTCTATTCCCTTGGTTACTTGAACCAGTTTATTATTATTTACTGGTATTGCCTATGGAATGTCTTTATATATTTTCTCAATCTTGACTATGGCTAAGGCTTTGTACTTGGATTTCTTAATTCTTACTATATAGGCCTTTCTAAATCTTCTACAGATGTATTCCAGTTCTCTTTCTTTATATCTGCAGGTAGGTCCCAAATTGTTATATAACTTGTGTTCTCTGATTCTTCATTTGCTTTGTATTGGTTTTTGTTTGTCTTGCTTTTATTTTCTTTTCTTTTGACTTCTTCTTCTTTGATTCTTAATTTGCTGCTGTCTCTCTTTTGACTTTTTTTCACATAATGTGTCTGTCTCTTTATAATGTTTTCTTTTTTCTCTGGTATTTTTCTATACCAGTCACTCTCTTTTTTGCTGATTCTCTGTATAGCATCATTTCTGCCGTACTCATAGTCAAAGTCAACTTCTACCCATAAGTTTCTTCTTTTGAAGATTTCTTTTACATCTTTGATGTGTATATTATTTCTTAAAGACCATCTAATAAACTTTATACATTTTTCTTTCATTTTCTCTGGCACATTGTGTGCTGGTACGTTTGCAAGTCGACTATTGTTCTGGTTACAATTTCTCTTGCTTGGGGCCTATATGCTTTCTTCAAGAGGTTCTCCTACTATATCAATTTCTCTTTTGAAGTCTAGTTCAATAACTTCTTGTTCTTGCTTCTCTTTTTGTTTTTCTGCATTTTTTTTTTGGCTAGGCACGTTCTCTTGTTTTTATTGGATTTGTTCTACTTCCATCTTGCTGTTGTAATTAGTACTTACTTTTGCTGCCTCTTCTTTCTGCAATATCTTGTTAGTTTCTTGAACCTTTTCTTTATGTTATTTCCTTTCTTTTGGTTTCTCCTTTGATGTTTGGTCTTGTTCTATCTTTTCTGACTCTTCCATTCTTGCAGTTTGGCTACCTTTCTTCTTAAGTCTATTTTGACTTTGTTCTGAAATGGGTTCTAGTATCATTGCATAGTTGCTTTGCTCTACTATACTTAATTTTCTTTCTGGTTGCTCTTTCTCTGCTTTATCTATTAATTCTCTTATTAATCTTAATAGAGCAACTTTTTCTAAATTTTGATTTGTCAACATAACAACAATTTCGTCTTCTCTGCTAGGCAATATATATGTTTCACCTGCTTGTTTAATGAATACACCATTTTGCATACTATTGATAGCTCAGTATGCTCTGTTAATATATGTTGTTATTAGGCTGCTGTTACATCTTTTGGTTGTATCCATATTTCTATCTATATTAAGCATGTGTTTGTTTTGCTTATTCTACATGTGGTTGAATTGCTTGTTTGTTTACGTTTTTGTGACCAAAACAGATCTGTAATACCAGGTTAGTACCAATTCCCCAAAATGCTACAATTTTCAAATTTTTGAGCATTTTCTTCAAGAAATTTTAGTTTTCTTTGCTTGTTTATACTATATCTCTTGTGTTTGTCTATTTCTTCTTTTTTTATATACCTTTTTTGGATGCTCTTTCTTTTTACTTAGATCTGTCAAAGTAGTTTAGAAGGCCACTTTTGCATAAAAACAGTTTTTCTTTTTGGTTGATTTTGTATTTAGATGATCAGCGAGAAGAGTTTTTGTTGTTTTATAAGATTTAGATATTGTTTAATTTATCCAACTCTTTATAAATACTATTCAGAATTTTTCTGTAAGTTTTATATTTCTTTACTGCATATTTTACTAGTTTTTCACTAAGACCATTTCTATAAAAATTTATATAATGCTAACATTTTTTTAAAAATTTTCTAATAGTTATTAAAGGCACTAATTCAAGACTTTCAAGTATAGTTTTTTGTAATCCTTGCTATGAACAATCATAATTCTCATATGCATACCTTTTAGTAGCCTTCTAATATCTTTTAATAAAGTTTAACTTACAGTAAAATTTAGGAAAAAAGATACATTTATGTCCTATGCCTTCAATTAGTTCTTCAATTGCATTTTTTTTAAGCAAAAAAGTCAGGTTCTAGAGATAATACACAGCATGCACAACAAGAAACTCTTGAAATATCTTTAATCTTTTCTTTACATTTTTTATAGTTTAAAACTAACTCTTCAAATGGCCATTTTTCTTGTTCTGTTAGCACTTATTTGATACCTTTAAGTTTGTCTTAAAGCTTTTTATCTAATTTACTATATAGTTTCTCATATAACATTATGTCTAAATCTGTTTCTGAAATATTATCAATTGTAATTGATTATTTTCTCCAAAATAAGTATCATGTATAATTAGTTGCTTTTTATCTGGGTCTAGATTCATTCTACTTGCAATTAAAGCATCTTTACTAAATATATCATAATTAGAACTATTGTTGAAAGCAAATACAGCTATACAATCAGGATATAATGTCTCAAAAATAGGAATTGCCTTATATTTAATTTGTTTAAGAAGGTGTTTTGTAATCTAGTAACCTTCTTGATTTGCATCAGGTATTAAGTAACATCTTGTTTTTTTAGGTATATTAGAATATTTTTCTATATCAAATTGTTGTAAGCATAAACATCCATTAACTTCAGTAAAAAATTTACTAATCATGATTGATCTTTTATTTCTTTTGTTTTATAGTAGTATTCTTCTGTCTTTAGTCTATACACTCTGTTTATCATTATTTAAATAAAATATACATTTATTATATACTACAAGAGCTCTTTCTTTTTCTTTTTAAGATAAAATAGGACATATCCTTTTCATAAACTCACCTTCATATTTTGACATATACTTTTCATATTCAAATATTTTTTCTAAAAAAGTTTTTCTATATTCTAAAACATCTTTTCTTTCATAATCATCATAGTATATATCTTGATGATGTTATTGGAATGAATAGCCAAAAACCTTAAGCCATCTATCTGTAGTCTTTAAACTAACAATTTTTTTTTTTAAAATTTTAACATTAGGAAACAAGTCCTCTTTGATAAATTTTTTAAATATAACAAGTGTAATTTTGAAATTTTGGCTTTTAATTCAAATATGGCATTTGATTTCAATATCTTTATTATTGATTATCCTAATTGTTTTTTGGTGCTTTCCATGCTTAGATGATGAAAGCTTATCATTAAGTAACCAATATTCCATAAAATATCAAATTATTCATGCTTTTCACATACTACTATTAATAAAAACCTTTTGCACAACCTTCAAACTAGCTTTAATTTTGTCATGACTATTATTATTACTTAACAAACTAAGATATTCAAAATAGCTCTTTTATAATTATACTTTTTAACTGTTAATGTATCATGATTTTGTTCTAATTGTTTTTTTTAATCTTTCACCCTTTTATTTATTTTATAGATATATAAGTCAGTCTCACTTTCTGAATCACTTAAGACCTTATCTAACTTGTTAGGTTGTAGATTTGTAACTTGTATCTCGATGTTATTAAAAAAACTAATAATTTTTTTGGTACCAACTGCTGCTTTAATAAAGATACCATTTGGCCTATACTTATTATAATAAGTTGACTTTAGTGTTCTGCCTTTCATATATGGACCTCATTTTATTTTTTCTAATTGGTTTTTATTTTTCCATTCTAAGTTAAATTCTTTAAATTTAGTTTCAATATTCTCAGCATTGTCCCATCTACTATCTTTCTCATTCTTTTATTCTAAATCACTAACATTTAATTTATCATATTTATTTCAACCATTATCTTTACTTCCTTTTTTATTGCTAATATCCAACTAACCTTCTTCATCACTATTATATAGTTCACCAAATTTATCTTCCAGATTTTCTTGATCAGTTAAAATTACTAAAATGTAAAGAACTTTTTTGAAATTACAATATTGACCTTCACTATTTCTATTCTGATTTCTGGCTTTTCTTTTTCCTTTAGAAGAAGGTAGCATTTTTTATTTTTATTTATAGTTAATGAATATGTGTATAAAATTAATTTAAAAAAACACTTTACAGATGGTCTATAAGATTTATTTAAGTATTTTAAATAGTTTTTTAATAATTAATAATATGAATTTATAAACTTTTTAGCTGCATCTTTTTACATTTAAGAAAATACATCTAATTTACTGTTTGATCAATAACTAATTTGTTATCTTTGAAGTCTTTTTGGCAATTAATAGAAGTATTATTATTTTAATTCACTTTTAACTATTTTTCCTATGTCATTTATTTTTATTTTTATATGCTTTAACACTACCTTATTAATTTCAATATTGTATTATTACCTGTCTTGTTTGCATTTTACTTATTTTAGTTTTATTAATTTATTTTTATTTTTAATTATGATACTTAATTACTTTACTTTCAGGTTAGCACTTTTGAATTGTACCAAAAATCACATTCTATCACATGATCAAGTAGAAGGTAAAGTTATTATTAAACCAATTCTATCAATTAAAATTTTTTTAATAGATAAAGCCTCTTTTGTTTTAAATTTTATATTATTAATCATTATGTAAAAGTTACTTAGAAAATGCAAGATTCACATATCTTGCTAGCAATGTATATGGGCATCAGCAAAGGAAAAAGTCTAAATTCTTTATTTAATAATAATTAAATAATAATTACATGTTTTTTCTTTGCAGTGCTTATGTATTGTATATTACAATAAGTATCTTTAAATATTTTTTTTTATTTTTTATTTTTGATTATCTATTTATCTATATATTTATTTATACATTTTTTTTTTTATTTTAATCAGATATAGCAAAGCAGAATAAATAAATGTTATTAAAATAAGGGCTAGAATTGTCTAAAAAATTTTTTAATCATTTAATTGTTTATTCATCTAGCAAACTAAAGTAATTTGGTCTGAAGTTATAAAACAATTGTTATGTGGTTAAATGATTTCAATTTATATATGAAAAATATAAGAAATGAGTTGATAAATTTATTTTATTGCATTGTATTGAAAATATATTTTATATACTTTTTAGTATTTCGAATTGACCAATCACATAACCAAGTTCTGTTTGCTAATTGGATAAAATAAAATAATTGATGTTCGAAATTTAATAATTACTAATAAAAAGTGCTTATATTTAACTTTAATATTTTATGAAAATAAAAAATAACTAAAAAAAATAAACCATAAATCTGATAGAGAAGCATTAAATTTATTATTTTTACACAGTTTAAAATTTTAATTTTATTTTAATAAAAAAACTAGTTGTTGTTTAAAGTTGTTTAAATTTGATTAATGACTATAGATAACATAAACTATAGTATTTTACTATACTATTCTTCTTTAATCTATATCTTGGTCTTGTATTCTTTTTCCCAGTCTTTAGAAAACTACTCAAAAAGATGCTTTCTCTTTCTGAACTGATTCTTGAAATGACTATTTGCTTCTTCTTTAACTTGATTTGGATCTGTTATTAGTGTTTCTTAAGTATCTATATTGTTTTCTTTTATAACTTTGTTAATAACTATCTTTCTTTAAGGTTTTTCCAAAATGCTATTCAACATAAGCTTATCTTTTTTGCCAATTAAGCTGTATCTCTTTTCTATATTATTGATAATAGTTCATTTAATTCTTTTTTTCTCTTCTTCTTTAAGTTTTTGCTCTAGTGTTTTTATTTAACCTTTTGTCTCTTTAATCCATTCTGCTATCTAACTTTCTTCTATTTGTGATATTATTGTTTCACTTTTTTTGTTAATTAAATTAATTTGAGTATTAGTTAGCAGCTTATCAATTTCATCTAACTTCTGGTCTATATCTTTTGCTGTTTGTTGAGTTATTCTTCTTAGATTCTTAGTGTCTTTGAAAAGAAAAAATCTATTTATATGTTTTTCTATTTCTTCTAATTTATACTTTATCATCTTAGAGGGTATATGTTTGAAAGCTACTTTTAAAATTGACTTCTCAATTACTTCCTACTCTTTGTTTATTTTTTTTTCTATATTTGGCTTTTCTCTTATTATTTTCTTCTTGTATTTTTTGTTTTGAGTATTTAATTCAAGTTTTGCTTGTAACATTTTCTTTAATGTTGTTTTATATTCTTCTTATATCTTCTCTGTTGCCTTTTTGTATAAAAAAATTCTTTGTCTAGATGCTTCTTTTGTTCTTTTTGTTTTTTGTAGAAATTTTAAAACTAAACCTAGGCCAATCTCTGTTTATACTAAATTATAGTTACTATTTGTTATAATCTTTATCTCCTTAATATTACTGTTTTCTATTTCTAATTTCAGAAAGCCAGCTGCCTATATTTAATTAATCCTTGTCTTAGTTACACTATTTGATTATATAAACTTTCATTGTATTGAATTGCAATACCAAAATGTTTCTGTAAATTCAATACTTTTTAACCATTCTATTAGTGAAAGCTTCTTCTGTTTTTTGCTTGTACTGCTTGTTGTATCTAGTGTTAAGTCTAGTATTTTGTTGAAGTCTTCTATTATAATATGATGTAAGTTCCTTTTGGCTATGCATACATCTTGTGTTATAACTCTTTGTATGTCTTTTTGTAAGTTTCTATTATTTGGTGATAAATACATAATTCAATATATGATTGCTACTTTTTTAAATATAAATACTGTTTTAATTAAGTAAGCATTCAGTCTTTCTATCTTTGTAATATGTTTGCTCTATTTAACTTCTACTAATATGCCTACTCCTAAGCCTTTATACTTGTTTTGCTCTACATTTGACTAATAGTTTCTATAACCTTTTTTTTAAATCTCTATAAATTTTGCTTCTTTTTCCTTTATATTAGTTTCTGTAATTTCTATTACATTAAGTTTTTGATCTTTGCAGTAGTTTAGTAACTCTTGAAGCTTGTAACTATTTTCTTTTATGACATTTATATTGTGTACTTCCAATTTTATTGCTTTATATTGTTCTTTTTCTTTAACAACTATTCTTGTTTTTGTGGATTCTTTCTTGTTTGACTTTATTCCTACTGAGCTAAACTCTTTCTTTGTAAATATGTTCCTAAAGACAACTGTAGCAACTGTTTTAGGAATAATTAGAAGCATTTGCTTCATTCTTCATATCTCTTAACAGCTTCTTATATAACTTTTCTCTAACCTCTTCTATCAATCTCTGAAGGATTTTCTTGATTGCTTCCTCTTTATTATCTTTCTTATATTGCTTCTTCTTTCTGTTAGCTTCTTTGTCTCTTTTTTTCTCTTTATTCCTAGAACTTGTGGTACTCCAATTTTCTTTACTGTTTTCTTCTCTTGCTGTTTGCTGTAGTTGTTCTTGAGTCCTTCTTCTGAAATTTTTATTAGCTGTTTTATTTCTTATATCTAGGCTTTCATTCTTTCTATAGCCACTTTCAGTTTTCTATTCTAAACTATAGTTAAAGTACTTTATTCTTCTACATAGTGCTCTTTTTTTGTCTTTTTCATTTTCCAATTCCACTATGGCTTAGCTTTTTTGATTTTTATTCTTGTTTAAAAAAATATGTACTGCTTTTGCATTGATGTTTCTCAACTGTCTTAGCAAAAGCATTTCTTTTGTAAAGCTAAGCAGTTTTTTAATTCTAGTATAAATTTTTCTTTTTTCTTTTAGTTCTGAACTGTCACCTCTTTTTACTGTTATTTTTGCTAAATGACTGCTTCTTAGTAATAGTACCCAAATTCTCTTTACTTTATTTTTAAGATCTTGGTTTGCTATACTCTATTCTATTTCTGTTCAAGTTTTTTTATTCATACTATGTCATATGCATATTTTATTGGGTTTTTCTATCCTTTTGACCAATTTTAATACTTGTTTTGCAGTGATATTATATGGAAGGTCTCAAATTGTGCATTGCACTTTTTTTTTATAGGTTTTTAAGGCTTTTTTCTTTTATATATCTAATTTTTAAGACTTTTTTTTTTCTATTTTCTTTGCTTTTATATTCTCTATTTCTTTATTTATATCTTTTTGAATATCTTTTTTGTTATTAGTTTTTTCTTATTTTTCTCTTTTATTCTCTTTCTTATGTATGTACTTTTTTTTTTTTCTATACTACTAGAATTTCCATCTTCTAAATTGTTGATAAAGCTCAAAATTTGTTGTTCTAGTTCCTTATTTTCATAATCAGTTGTTTCTATTTCTAACTGAGTTAATGCAAGCTTTCTGCTAAATACTTCTTTAGTTATTTTTTCTAGCAAACTTGAAATGTTGATTTTGTATGCTTTTTTTTTTTATCTGATTGCTTTTTGATATTCTTCTCAGTTATATACTTCTATTGCCTGCCTAACAATATATACTGTTTCTGGTTTTGCTATGCCTAAGTGCTTTGCAATTTCTTTATTTTGTTTTAGTATAAAGATGTTTAATTTATTTAGGGCTTCTATTATTTTATTTTTCTGTTATTCAAATAAACCTCTATACTTTTCTAGATGTTTCATGATAATCTAATTATTTAATACCACTTCTGTAACTCATATAAAATATGTATCTGTTTGTTTATATTGCTATAGCACTATTATAAACTATTGCCTATTGCCTTTTTAGTACTTTGTTTACTTTAATAATATTTTCACATACATGTGTTGTTGTTGTTTTGTTTTGGTGATCTGCAATACCAGGTCTCTGTAAAATGCATATTTTTTGTTTTTATAAAAACAAAAATTTAATTGTTTCCTTTTTGTGCTATATGCTTTTGCTTATTTTCTTTAGCATTTACTTGTTTGAAGTGCTGCTAGTTGTGGTGCTCTGGTCTTTTCTTTTTTTTATATATTTAGTGTTGACTTTTGTAATATGGTTTTGCTATAATATTTTTTTGTTTTTTGATTTGTTATAGAAAATAAGGATTAGCAGAAAAAGTTCTAAGTATGATGATATGTTTAAACTAATTAACTTTTTTATATCTTAATATTCTCTTATTACATTATTTAATTTATCATATTTGGCATTATTATTTGATATATTTATTTCAGAAAACAATATATAGAACTTAGAATTGGTATACTTTCAGAAGTTTTTTATTTTAATCAACTAAGTAATTACTAACACTATTAACAATATGAATACTATTTCTAATATTTTTAAGAATTATTAATCTGTTATTATTAAATCTTATAGCAAAGTTGTAACATCAAACCTATTAAAACCAAAAAACAACACAATTACTAACTGATACAATACTATAATTAAAATCTTTGTTTCAAAATAAGTATTCAATCTTGATCTTTAAACTTGAAATAATGATAAAATTATTGAAGTTTTTAATAACAAACATTAATTTTATAAATTTTTTACTCACAAAATCTGAACTCTTTTTACAAATTACAACATCTTATATGTTATTAATAAAAAATTTAATTACTTTAATTTTATTTTTTTTATTTTTTTATAAGAACAAAAAGTATAATACCTTAATATTAAAAAACATTTAACTCTTTATACTAAATTGCTTTTAAAAAATATAAAAAATTATATATTATTTTAATTTTTTTTTTAGTATTAAAATAATCTCTTTGGTCTTTTAACTTTATTAATACTTTTTGGGTAATATATTTTTTTAAAAACTATTATAAGAAGAGTATACAACTAGTTATATATATAACTTTTTTATATTACTTATATAAGAAGTTCATCTAAGAGTTCTTTACTAGTTATTATACCTAACATCTTTGTTTAAATGTTTTATTTAAATTCTCTAAACCTATAATTTGTATTAACTTTACTAACTTATATCTAAATTTTTGACTTAACTTTAGAACCAATTTATCTTTAAGGTAAACCTTTTGAAATCTTTTATATTCTTATTTATAACTAATCTAAACTTGTTATAACTGAACTAATATTTGTAATTAGGACTAACTATTAAATAGCTATATTTTTGTAGAGTTTATATAACTCTAATATTCTTTTTTATAACCTTATTAGTGCCTTGTTTATTCTTACAAGTTTTCTTATACTACTAATTCAATAAACTTTACATAATGTAATTTTATATCTAGATTAACTAATAGCCAGTTTGGTAAATCCTTTTTATCCAAGAGTTCTTGTTTATATAAATTATTTGTTTTGAATTTTTTTCTTTAGATCAAGATTTTTATAGATGATACTATTGAAAATTATACTATCTTTTTACTTAGAATTTTAAATAAAGCTTCTTATAAAATATATACTTTTTAGATTTATTTATATAATATTGTATATTTTTAAAATTAGTTTTAATATAATCAGAATTATCAAGTTACAGCTTTAGATATTTTATTTTTTTTATTTTTTTTGAATTTCCACTGCCTGGTCGCTAGTGGGCCGCAGTTGGCGGCTATTTTATTAGTTCAATTTTTAAGTTCACGGGACCTTCTAT
>CAJVQA010011385.1:0-10753 GCA_910591915.1 Cetraspora pellucida
TATTATTACTATATTGTTTATATATGCAATCTGACTCATTGTCATCTTTTTGTATCTAAGATCTCTTATTGTTTGGCAGATTATTTCTTTAGCTTTCTTTTTTACTAACACTTCGCTTATTCTGTTATTTAGCCATATTTCTAATAAGCAAATTATCTTGTTCTTTGTTTTTTCTACTATCTTGCTTTTCCAAAGCTTACTTCTCTTTTTTCTTTTTTTACTTTTGTATTCATTATTAGCAGCTTTGATTTAGATTCATTTATCTTTATATCATTTATCTTAAAAAATTCTTTTGCTATTTTTAGTGTTTCTATTAGTCGTTTTTTATTATTTGCGATCCATGTTGTGTTATTTGCATATGCAATAACTGCTTGGTGATACTTTGTGATGTTGCTGCATTGCATTCCTCTTTTGATCTGTTATTCTATTGTATATTCTAAATTTTATCTTTTTGTATTCTCTTTAACAGTGAATTATAAAAAAGTCACCATATTAATGAAGATATTACTTCTCCTTGATCTATGTCATCTTCTGCTGTTATCTCTTCTGTTAGATCATAAGCTATAATAATTTTTAGTTATCTTTTATAAAACAGATTCAGGATATATTTTATTGTTCTTCTAGGCACTTTAACCCTTTGCAGTGCTAGTTTTAGACTCTCAAGTGAAACCAAGTCATATGGTTTTTTTATATTTTGCAGAAGTATTTATACTTTTTTGTTCTTCTCTTTTGCTTCTTCTATTATTATGTTGAGGATATGCACTGGTTGTTCTGTTGAGTTACCAAAAAAGCCTATATAATTTGGTCCTTTGAGTATTTCTTTTTCTGTAAACACTTTGGCAAGTCTCCTTGTTAACACCTTTGTTACAACTTTTCTAAATGTTTTTATTAATGCTATTGGTCGTATGTTATTTAAACTATATTCCTACTCTACATCTTTAGATATTGAATAAACTTGTGCTATCTTTCACTTTATTGATATCTTTTCTTCTTCTAAACATAGGTCTACAAAGCTCTTAAATACTTTTTGTGTTTTCTTTTCTGCTCGCTTTATTAGTATATAACTTATACTTAATATGCCTGAGACTGTTTCTGTTTTCAGTTCTCTTAATGTTTCTTCTCATTCTTTTTTTTCAATTTCTTTTTTAACTTCTGTGTACTATTTTTCTCTAATGTTTACTTGTGGTTTGTATATTTTTCTTCACTCTTTTGACATCTCTTCTAATCTTGTATTCCTTTTCCTGAATTGTTTTTTATAGTGTTCTGCTACTTCTACTCTGACATCTTTTGAACTTGTTATCAAAGTTGTTTTTTCTTCTGTTTGTTTAATAAACCTGTCAAGCATTATTTTCTTATAAGGCCTATTCAAAAACTCACTATCATCTTTCCTTGATCTGTTTTGATCATTTCATATCTTTTATCTATTTTCTCCTCTATTTGTTTTCTTTGTATTTGCTCCTAGTTCTTTTTTTTCCTTTTCAATAGTAGCTTTCTTCAACCTTTTATATCTTCTATTCATGCATTTGACCATTGTTTTTGTAGTTTTAGTAATTTTGTACTAATTTTCTTGCCTAGCATCTTTAATTGTTCATTTACTTCACTTCTTTTCTCTTTTGTTACTGCTTGTATCTTTTTAGCTTTTGTATACTTAATTAATATCTGTAACTTAAGAATGCTTTTTTCTTGTTGCTGTTCTTTCTGACTTCTTCTATTAGTTATTATATTAAAAACTTTTTTCTTGGGTATGTGTTTGCTTGTTGCTATAATAATAGCTTCTTCTATTACATTCCATATATTGTTTATCTTCTCTGTTTTTTTCTTCTCATCTTGTTCTTTCTTAAAGATATCTTTTAGAATACCTTTTACTTCTAACTGGTTCTGTAGCTTTTGTGCATAATTTTCCAATCTTCTAATTTCATTTAATCATATTAGTATACTGTTCTTGACTGCCTCTTTTTTTTAATCTCTGACTTGCTTTTAGCTGCTATTATATATTTGATCCATATTTCTGCTGTTACTATCTTGTAGTCACTTTCTGTAATTTTTTCTACCTCTTTAATTTCTGCCTTCTGTAAGCCTAAGACTAAACCATCTAATACCTATATATAGTCAATTCTTGTTACTGCTTCTCTATTTGACTATATGTATTATCAATCTATTAGATTTATGTTTCTGTATGTATCTCTAAAGTCTTGTTTCTTCATTCAATTGAAAATTGTCAGTCTTTTGTAATTTGTTGTTTGTGAATGTTGTCTGTCTAGGATATTGTTTACTGCATGATTAAAATCACCTATTACAATAATTTGTGTTTGTCTCTTTCTTTTTAAAATCATTTCTACAATTTTTTGTTGAATGTTTTTTCCTATTACCTTATCATTTGGTGGTATATATGCTGTAATTACAACTAATTCTAATTGTTTGAAGTATAGTGTAATCTCTATTATATATTCACTTATTTTTTTAACTGCCCCTATATGCTTTTTCTATTGTTTGTCGATTATAATTCTAATGCCTGAATCTTTCTTTTTATCTTTAGCTGCATTTGTCCAAAACTCTACATATCTTTTGTCTGTTGCATATGTTAGAAACTTCTCTTCTCTTTCTGTAAGATTTGTTTCCATAATTCCTAATATTGTAATTTTCTTTTTCTTTGCCCAGCTGAGCAGATTTTCTAATTTCCAACCTTTGGTCTTGAGTTCATTCACATTATGACATGCTAGTTTTATTTCTTTTTTTCTGTCTTTCTATTTTTCTTTTAGTGATCTATATTTTGTCTCTGTATTTTTTAGTTTTTATCTCTCTTTACTGCATATTTTTTCTTCTTGACAAGGAGTTTTTGCTTTTCTTCTTTCTTTAAATACCTCTTTTTCATTTTGCAAGATCTTTTCAATCTCCTTGTCTATGTTAATTAGTTCAACTGTAGTGCTCTTAGGAGCAGTCAGTTAAATCTCTTCTTGTACCTAGCTGCATTTCTTCTATTTTGTCTAGTCTATCCAAAATTTGACACAAGACATCTTCTACTTGTACTATTCTTGCTTGATCTTGCAAGACTGCTTTTGTTTTTTTTTTCTTTAGATTACTTCTATATTAGCATTTTTGTTTTCTAACCATTTTTTTATATTTTGTATCTGGAGGTCTAAACCTATCTCACTATATCTTTTACTTGGCTTTTCTTGCATTATGTTTCTGATTCTAGATACCTCTTGTTGTTTACTATTTACTTTTGATCTTTTTTGTTTTCTTCCTCTTAATTTATTTCCTTCTTGTTCTTTTCTTCTTTTAGGATTTTCCCAACTTACTTAGTAGTTATTATACTATATTGGTGTTGTTTGAGCTTCTTCTGCTACTAGAGCATTTGCAAAAGTGATTATTGCAAACTTCTTTTGATTTTCATTTCTGTTGTATGGGATGTATACTGCTTTTGCATCTTTGTTCTTTAGACATCATAACAGAAGCACTTCTGAGGCTCCTCTTGAGATGTTTAATTATTTAGCTATATGCTGTCCTTGCTTATCTCTTTGGCCATAATCTTCATCCCCAATTGTTATATGTACTAGTTTGTTATTACCAAGTGGCAGTACCCATGAAATATTTTCTTCTTTCTCTAAGCTTGCTACTATTACTGCCAATGCCTTGTATAGTAATCTCTTAACTCATATAATATTTAAGTTTTTGAATTTTCTGCATATATATTTAATCTTTTTTTCATTAATATTTGGTAGTAGATCCTATATAGTTAACTGTTTTTCTTTTTGAAATTCCTTTTCTTTGTTTTTACCATTTTCTATTACTATACTTCTCTTCATGTCATCTTTTTCTTTTTTCTCTTTTTTTTGTTTCTTTATTTCTTTTGTTTTTCTTGATTCTTCATCTTTCTTTATTTGTTTTATATCTTTTTCTTCTTCTTTTTTAGTATTGTGTTTCTCTTAATGTTCTGTTTCTTGACATTTACTTTTATTTTCTTTTGAAATAAGTTTAAGCCATTCATCTTCTTTTTTTTTAATTCTGTCCATTGTTGCATCTTTACTATATTCACAATTAAAGTCTACTTCTATCCAATTATTCCTATTTTTGAATACTTCTTTAAATGTTTTGATGTAATAGTTATTTTCTAGGATCCATTAGACATACTTTACCTTTCTTTTTTGGATTCACCTAGTAAAGCATAAGTTGGCATATTTGCCTTAAAGGATTTGTTCTTGTTACATATTCTGTTTTTTGGAGACTATCAACTATGTTTAATTGTATATGCTAAAAATGCAGTGCTGGTTTCTTCATTAGTTGGTTCTTCTTTTTGTTCTTCTAATTCTATATTTGTGTCCTCACTGTTTTTCTCTATTTTCTGCATTACATTACTCTTTAGCATTTTATATTTGTTGGCCGTTTGACTTTTCTAATAATATGATATAGTAATACTAAGACCTTTTATTTGTTCTTCTAATATTCTTAGTCTTTGCTCATTGTTTATTTTTCTTTCTTCTTAATGTGTTATTTCTTTGTTTATATTTGTGTTATATTCAAATAAGTCTGGATTGAAGCTTATTGACTTAAGCTTTACTGCCTCTCTTTGATTATTTCTTCTTTAAACCAGCTTGTTTTTGCTACTTTTAATATTTCTAGTATTTGATCATATACTAACATATTATGTGATATAATATGTTTTGGATCATATATTGCTAATTTTTTAGCAATGTGCTCTATATTACTTGGGTTTTGTATAGAAGTTTTAAGAACTTGGTCCAGAATTCTACAGTCTACATGTCTTCGGTTTCTATCTCCTATTATTCTAATATAGGATATGATATCTGCATTGCAATTTTTATTTATTAGTACTATGTTACTAGTTCTATAATAGTGCTTGCTATTTTCTAATTAGGCACGAAACCCATTTGTTTGTTGTTATTTGTTGTTGCTACAATTATTATATGTTTTGTTTTTCATTTTTTAAGGTAATGTCAATTTCCCAAAATTTTCTATTTTTTTGCTGAAAAAATTGCTGTTTTTTATTAATATCTTAGCCAATTTTCTTTGTCTTCTAACTTTTATTGTATTATATGTATTTTTTTCTAATATAGCTTTTTTGTTAGTTGTTTAAAGGATGTTTGCTAGTCTATTTTTTGTTATTTTTTAGTTTGTTTTTTCTTGTTTTTTTGGAATCGAGTATCATTAGAGAGACCTAATATTTATCTTGAAAATAAATAATATCTTAATTATTTTGTTTAGTTTAAGCATTATAGTTTATTTTTGTACTAAAGTAAAATTTTTGTTTATATCTTTATTAGTAATTTTAGTTATATATATTTATATATTATATATTAAGATATACTTAGATTGTAAAATACAAAATAAAAACAATATATAAAAATTAAAGCTTAGAGAACATTATCTGCAAACTAAACCAACTATAGTGATCAAGATCTATCTAAATTTATAATGCTAAAATATAATTATAAGATGTACTTTAATTAAATTAGAGTGTTAACTATATGTTAATTTTTTTTTTTTTTAATATTAATAGTAAGGCCATGCCTTTATCTTTATTAAATATTTAATTGAGATTTTACATAAAGTACAATTCTGTTTTTAAAATATTATAGATAGAATAGAAGCTCATACTAATTTATCTGCAACCTAAACCAACCAGAGTGGCCAAGGCTTATCTAGATTTGAGTGTTAGTAATTATGTATAAGTGATTAGTTTGATATTTAATCTATTGAATATACCAAGAGTTTATTTTTGACCTAATAGAATTGAGTAAGAGAGAATGTGATAAAAGTGAGGCAGTATATAAAGGTGTGTTATATTCAGAAGTTTGGGTTGTAGATTTTGAGATACAATATGGAATCCAGATTTTATAATAAATTTGTTGATTAAGATAAAGTAAAAACTTAATAACAAGTATTGTGGCTACTTTTTTGAATAACAGGTTTGCAATAATATCAATAAGTTCATTTGATATTAGACCTGTTAGAGTTAAAAAGATTGAAGATAAATCTGATATACTGTGAATAGTCATACTACTCAACAGCTTGATTTGGTTATATAAATTGGTTATAGTATTTGAAATAGTGTCGAGTGTTTTAGTGTTTAAAGTATGTTGTAGTAAAATGTCTATAAGGCTGTATAACAATTGATTAGATGGACAGGTTGTTCAGTAAAGATGAGAACTGATTTGATGACATTAGTAACAGATAGGTGAGTATAAGTAATATCATTTATGTAAGATGTGTGCAGTAGAAAGATCATCTAGTAGAATTTTGATTCTAAAGGATTTAAGAGTAGAGAACTGAAAGCTATGCAAGAAGTTTGAGAGCTTTTGGTTATTGTTAATATATAGCCAGGTAGCTTGCCAATTAACTTGGTTAAGGATTTTGTTCTATTTTAAAAAGCAGTGTTGTGTAATTCATAATGCATAAATATGTGCATGACATATTGTATAGATACTATGGCAAGTAGGTAATACTAAAAGAAGATTTTCAAGGTTTAAAGTATATGCAGGGCTGTAAATATTGTAGGGCATAAAGGTAAGATATAACAAATTGTAGTGGCTATATGCAAGTTGGTCTGCAAGGTTGTTGTACTAATCATCCTGATGAGCAGTAACTTTATGAAAAATAATATGAATATTGTATGATTTGACAAAGTTAATAAGTGTATTCTATAATGAGAAGTATAATGTGTGTGTATAAGATAAAGTTAAGCTGAGTTTGAAAGACTGTAATATTTAGAGATTACAGATTATGAGTCAGTATAAATATGTATAGTACAGTTTCTAGAAGCAGTAATCAGAGCTGTTAGGATAGCAGTAAGCTTAGCTTTAAATGAGCAAGGCCAGTATCTTATTTGGGCTTGGAAGGTAGGGATGTTAAGTGGTCTACGGGGAACCAGTTCGGACTAGGTCTTGACCAGACTTTTTAGAGACTAGTAGAGGCTAGTTCAGTATTGGTCTAAACCAGTTCAGCTCTCACATAATATGAACATAGTGTCATTTTTGACATATTAAATAAAATTCGATAAAATATGAATCAATAATGATACATTCTAAGTAGTGGTACTTTAAATAAAATTCGCTGATTGGATGTCAATGATAGGTACTTCCGATAGTTAAGTGTTAATTATACTTTCCACTTTTTGATTAATAATGGATTTGTAATTATTGCATAATATTACAGTATTAGTAAGTGCTGATGGGTTTTATTACAGTTTTCTTTGCTTTTGATCAAAATAATTGCTTGTAATTATAACATAAATATTACAGTATTAGTAAGTACTAATGGAATTAGTTTTTTATTTTTTGATTAATAATAAGTATAATTATATAAAGCTTTTAATGCTGTCTTGATGATTGTTATCTTTTGATTCATGACAATGGCATAGAAGTTGGAGCATAAAAGAATAAATATGAAACATTCACTTATTATCAAAATATGCAGATAGTAATGTTAAGTGAAACATTTAATGTTCATCACTATAAATTATATTAATTTAATCACTTAAATGATTATATTATAAATTACATCAGACTATAAAGTTACTAGTCTAAATTTTCCTATCTAATTAATGACAATTGCTCTTCTTTACCATATACAATTTGCATTTCAAGCCCAAATTTCTTTTGTGTTTTGTAATTGTTTTTTTTTTTTTTGTTGCAGTTGTGTTTGTTCAGCTACAATTTAATTTTTTTTTTGTTACGAATGTATTTGTTTGATTGCAACATGGTTTTTTTTTTTTTAAGCTTATAAATATAAAAGCAATGCTTTAAACAAAATTTTGAATTCTCAAGAATTTATTAGTCACATCATGTCTCTTAATAAACACTTACAAAATTCTGCATCTATCATTGATACACCTTGCTCAGACAAGGATTTAACTGTGTTAAGTAATGATTTTAACAGTAAAACCAATGCTGATTGATCAGAAGAACAATTTTTCAAGTGTGGTAAAAATGCGCATCCCATCTGAAGTTATTTTACACTATCTCAAGATAAAAAATCTATTACTTGCAGCCTGTGTTCTAAAATGCAATACAGTATTACCAGCGGTATTAGTATAATCAAATGGCACTTTGAAAGCAACCACATATTGGAATACCATCAAATGCTTCAGGTATTGCCTCTGCGAGTCATACAACAATATGGTATTCGAGATGAAAAAAAAATAAAAATGTTAAATAGGCTTTTGGTGTGTTGGATAGTCTGTAACCAACAACCATTTTGTGTAGTTGAAGACGAAGACCTCTGAATGTTTATTTCTGAACTTGACCCTCACTACAGACTTCTTTGTAGACAAACGATTTCGATTCATATTTGACAGTTGTATAAAAGAGATCATAGACAATTACAAAGCTTTTTTAAAAATTTTGAATACAAGGTGGTGATCATAACTGATGCATAGTCCACATGTACAAACCAAGCATTTCTTGCAATCACCTTGCATTGGATTAATAATAAATGGCAGCTGCGTTATATAATTTTGAACTTCATCTCTCTCTATGAACACCATATGGGTATTTTTTTGGCTGAAACAATTTTTTGAATAATTGAGGATTTCAGCCTAGGAAAAAAAATTTTGTCTATAACTGCTGACAATGCTAGCAACATGGACGTTTGTAGTAAAAGTTTTGCAAAGATATTGAAATATTATTATAATAATATTGCTTTCTGCTGGTTACGATGTGCTGCCCATATACTTAACCTCACTGTCATTAATAGTTTTTCTATAATTGATAAATCTACCAAAAAAGCATGAGATTTTGCAAGTTGTATTCGCCATTTCCAACCCTCTTAGAAGAACTAAAAAAAATTATTTCAATGAAAAATCAACTGTTTTTGGTGCCTGAGATTGATTGCGAAACCAGATAAAATTCGCTATATTTAATGTTAAACAAACTATATAAAATAAAAGACATGACAGATATATTAGTAGTTTCAATGCCTTATCTTAAAAAACAATATATGACCAATCAAGATTGGATTAATATTAAAGTTATAATAACATTATTAGAACCCATTTATGAAGCCACAAAACTACTTTCCTTCTCTACTTACTCAACAATTGGAGACATGTGCATGGTTTTTTTGTAATTATTATGCATCTTACTGAAGCTAAAAATAATCCAAATTCAATAAGTTTATATATGTCTGAAAAAATTCTTAAAAAACTTGATAAATATTGGAACAAATTACAATTCTCCCTTTCAGAAGCAGTATTGCTTGATCTGTTGTCTAAACTTTCTACCTATTACTCTAATTTTGAAAAAGAAAACATTTGTCAGATAATTAATGAAACTTATAGAAGTTATGCTCTCCTTGATCAAGAAATGACTATGCAGATTTTAGGATTGAATTAACTCAGTTCTTCTCATGATTACTTTCGAAATTAGTTAAAATGATCTTATAATAATATGTTAGTTAGTTGTAATGTGTTAGAAGAATATTTGAATATGCCTGATAAAAATATAGATGTACTTACTTTTTGGAAGTCAAAAACTTCAAATTTAAAGTAGGCACCTCTTGTTAAAATGGCTCAGGATTATCTGATTGCTCAGGCAACCAGTGTTCCGAGTGAACAGGCCTTTTCTCTCGCCAAACATACAATTAATGCATTGCGAAACCAATTGGAAAATGAAAAGGTTCATGCAAGTCTGTGTTTAAAAACATGGTATGATGCAGAGATTGTAAAAAATAATTTTGAACTTTAAAATTAGTATATAGTAATAGTATACACTTTTTTTTTTTTTTGTAATACTGTAATAACAGAGGTTTGTAATAAAAAAAATTTATTCTAAACTGCTAGGGTAGGACCAGTATAGGACCACTTTTTGACAGAGAGGTGAACTAGTTTTCAACTAGTCCTGGACCAGACTTTTTAGGGACCGGACTGGGACTGAACCAGATGCACCACTTAACATCCCTATTGGAAGGTATGTATTATATTGTTGTTTAAAATTTGGGCCCATTTAATGCCCATAGAGCATTGTGAAGTGCCCAGATTGATGACAGAGCCATCTGTATAAAAATGAAATTCTGATAGTTGTGCATTGTAGTTAGAAATTTGTTGAAGGTTGTTTGTTAAAGTACTGAGTTCAAATATTGTTAGAATTAAGTATGTTGTAATATTGATATTAGAAGGATTAGGAATTTGAATAGGATGTTAAATTGCAATAGAGTATATAAGGTCAAGGTGGTTGGTATTGAAGTTAAGAGTTTTGTTATATGTGTTGACTTGACCAAAGAATCTAGAAGAAAGATTGATAGGAATGTTGATTATGTATTTGTTGGCAATTGTGTAAGAATTGAAAAAGCAACTTGAACATATTTGTAAATAAATCAGTAAAAGTAGATATAAACGAGTAAATTGTTATTCTATATGGCATTGCCAATGAGTAATAAGGATAGTTCCTGAAGAAGAGGGCTGTCTTTTGACTTTGTCAGTAATGATTTGATTATCAAGTACTGTAATGAACCATAGTTTTTTTCTTAAAGAAAAGTGTCCAGTTGAATAACTGTAGTAGTTTGTATTTGGTAAGTATAGATGTTGATAAAGAGTGCAATTATATGAATGATTTGTAGTTTGGTCTTCTAGATAATTAAATCAGAGTGGCTGTTTGCCTTTAAAAATTTTGTTTATATGTGTAGATATGTGTTTTCAGTTTAAGAGGTATGAGTTATCAAATGCAGTTAGAGCTAAGTATACAGTGATCGATCTTGTAGAAAACAATCTTAGAAGATTATTCTTAACATCTCTAAGCCC
>CAJVQA010011386.1:0-10752 GCA_910591915.1 Cetraspora pellucida
AAGTGGGCTCCGGTTTCCCAGTTCTACAGATTTACACAGCCATAGGGACTTATTTTAGGTTTGCACCGCCCGGTACCGGTTTGCATTCCTCTGTGTAACCAAGGTTACATGGATGCCCTGTGACCTGCCAGTCATGCTAGTGCGACTATAGTTACAGGTATCCTATCCTAACTGATCGACAGAATGCCATCGCCATAATATCGTCTATGTATTACATAGGTGATTATTCAAATTTTTGCCATTGGTAGGTTTTGAACTCACAACCTACCACTTGGAGGGTTGACAACTTATCTACTTCACTAAGTCGCCACACCCCTACTTTTCAAATAATTGATTTAGTAAAATTTATTAAATATTAAAATAATTTAAAAATTTCTAAATCTATATTTTTTTATAATATAAATTTTTAAATATTTTAAACCTTTTTAAATTATATAAAAATATTTTAAGAAATTTATTATTTTTATAATATTTTTTTTTTGGTGTTAAGGTAATCTCTTTAATTTTTTGACTTTTATTAATTACTTATTGGTATTGTAATTCAATGAATTACTACAGAAGAGCATACAATTGGTTACATGTATAACTTTTTTATATTGCTTATTTAAAGAGTTCATTTGAAGATTTCCTACCAATTACTATACCTAATACTCCTACTTGGATGTTATACTTTAAACCCTCTGAACCTGTAATCTATATTAACTTACTGGATCATACCCAGATGCCTAGATCATTATCTCAACCTTAGCACTAATTTATTCTTGAGATAAACCTCCTAGAGCCTTTTGTATTTATTTTTATAACTGACCTAGATATCGCTATGGCAAAACTAATACTTGTGGTTAGAGCTTAATCATTAAACTGCTATGCTCTTGTAGAGTTCATTTAGATCTTAGCATCTACTTCACAGCATAACTCTGATACTTTAGTATACTCCTGCCTTTTCATTTGTCTTTTTACTAAACTTTCAATCCAAATAGCCCATATAGGACTATGACCAGTTCATTGGTATATCAGGTCAGCCTGATATCTTTTTTCTCTGATTTATTCTGACAACCTGGTTGATGGTACTTTTGAGACTTTTAATCTGAAGGTTCTTGCCCATCTGTCTACTACAACTGGGTACTATAATCTTGGTATCTGTTTTCTTAGGCTAGTCTTTACAGTAAGGCCATTAAAAATCTAGCTATCTCTTTACTCAAATCTTTCTGAATAGACTTCTTGTTATTCAATTTTAATAGATTTACATAGCCACAAGGACATATTTAGTGTTTGTACTATCTGATTTGTTAGTTTGCATTTCTATATATAATGTCATATTTACACAAATGCCTCATAACATGCCAGTCATACTGGTGTAACTGTTATTACAGATATCTTAACTCAATTATTAGTAATAGTTATTATAATATGAATATTACATAAGTAATTATCTAAATTTTTGCTATTAATGAGATTTGAACACCCAACCTATCATTTAGAAGGTTTACAACCTGACTACTTCACTAGGTTGCCACATCCTTTATTTTTATAATATTTGTCTTAATTAAAATATATAACATAATATTATTAATTCATCAAAATTATTAAATAATTTTTTTTTTTTTAGTATTAAGGTGAGATCTTGCTTATATCTTTATTAGTAATTTCAGTTATACATATTAATATACTATATACTAAGATATACTAAAATTGTAAATTACAAAATAAAAACTACATGCAAGAATTAAAGCTTAGACAGTTTTATCTGCGACCTAAACTGAATTAAATAATCTTTAATATAACTAATTCTTAATATTATTATTATATGATTTAATATTGTAAATTATTTAATATGTTAAATATTTTTGATTATTTTTTTTTTATAAATACTAGATTAATTCTGACAATACTCTAACTTTATTTTTAAAAATATTATTTTATATTTATATATTTGTGAGATTTTGTAAAAAATTTAATTATTTTAAATAATTTACTTATATTTGAATTAATTTAATAAAATTTATTTTTAAATTTTGCAAATGTATTCTTTAATATTAGTTTAGTTCTAAGAATTACTAAGATTATATAAAGGCTAATAATCTAAATATAAACTAATTTGACCTTGACTAGAAAAAATAATCAGATTAAATTCAAATAAATTTATTTTATAAATTATATTTTATTTTGTGAAATAATTCAATATTTTAATATCATTTTATTGTTTTTAAATTTTTATTTTAAAATATTTTAAAATATTTTATATTTTACTAAGTTATAAAATTTTATCAAATTATTTTAAAAAATTTTATATAATATAAAAATTTTGAAAATTCTTTTGCAATATTTTAAAATATTATATATAATACAAAAATTTTAAAAATTTTTCAAAAGATTTTATATAGTACAAAAATTTCAAAATATATTTTACAATATTTTAAAATTATTGCATTGTGCAAAATTTTTTAAAATATTTTACATCTATAATTTTGCTAATATAGTACAAAATATAAAAGAACAGATACTGAACAAGCTATTAAAAAAGTATATATATATAGTATTTGTAGTAATGCTGACTATAACTTAAAAAGCTGCCCAAAGAAATAACAATTACATATATTAAAATTTAAAAATAATGATAATAAAATGTATACAAATACTGACTTATTGTTTGTTAATATATTATATTAATTTAAATATACATTAGTTTAAATAATTTAAATTAATATAACACTAATTGTATAAATGAATTGTAAGTAGATAAAAATATAAAAAATGTATTATTTTTTGTAATTAATCAAATAAATGTTATTACAATATTTATTCAGTAAAATAGTATTATTAAATACAGATTTATTCCCAATTTATAACATTTTATATACTTTAAATGATGAAACCATTTTTTTAAATCTTTATTTTCTTTCTATTCAAAATATCTAATTTTCAAAAAACAACTTAGATATTACAAATCTTTTTTTTTGAACCAACTTACTATTTATAATAATTTATATTTATTATACTGTCAATATATTTTATCTAGACTTAACAAACTTCACAAAGATGTTATATCACAATAGTTTACTACTCTTAAGCATATTACTACAAGTCATTTTTATTAACATATTCTATATAATTATTATAACTTATCTTCTAGCAACTATTTTTGTTATTTTACTAATTATTTCTTCTCTAATATCAAACTTTAGCTGCTTACTGTCTTCAATAATTAAATAATTATCAGTAAGACCAAAAGACATAATACTCCTATTAGTTTTACTTTTATTACTTACTGACACTGTTCATTTCAGTCTCAGTTTTTTAATTTTTATCTTATTTCTTCTTTTACTACTATATTATATACTAAATATCATTTTAATTTAAATATAATTGCCAACAAATGCATTATCTTTATATTTACTAATCTAGATACTAAACTATTTTGTTATATCAATTTTGACAAACTCTTAACTTTTATGCAAACTTTTTTGATATTGCATACTTTGTTGCTTTTTAATATTCTTTATATATTTTAACTTAATAATCATTTTATAACAATTATCTTCTATTTTTGAATTATTACAATTTTTTAATAATCTTCAGACTATTGCTAATTTAAACTATAACTTATCATCTATTTTATTCTATACTAATAGTTCTGTTATTAATCTTGGTATCTTCCAATGCTCTATAAGCATAGGTTGAATTTCAAGTTGATAATTCTATAATAATTAACTCATTTTAGACACAAATTAAACTTTGGCTATATTCTTTAAAGTAGAAATTCTTGATATTTTTTCAGCAATTATTACTGCTTCTTAATACTATTCTGTTTATATTTTTACTAAATTACAATTAGTAATCTCTAAATATTATAATATTTACCAATTAGCATCTACTTTTTCTGATATTTATACTTCATATTTCTCTATTTAGTAAACTCTTATTAACTTAATTTCTATAATATTTAGCTCACTTTTTACAAAGTTATTGCATACCAAAATAATTCATTTAATAAGCTTGCTAACCAACTTATTTACAATTACCAAATATTAACTTACTTAATATTCTTAACCAATAATCTTTATAATCTTGCTTATATACTATTTATTAACCAATTTTCTGTTGAAATTTTTATTCAATACTTTATTTGAACTATATATAAAGCTTGTATTATAATACTTTGAACATTTCAATATTACTTTTAACAATAGTTTATTATTGCATCTAATATCAATTAAGAAGCTATATAGCATTATATTAACAATAATCAAAAAATCTTTAATTTTGTTTACAAGTTTTATTTATCTATTCTAAAAACCTTTTGCGTTAAAATTCTTATAAATAAACTTTCTGTTCTTCATATCTTTTACAAACATAATTCTTCTTATTTATTTACTTGTTACTAATATAACTAAACTAGTTTTTTATTTTACTAGACTATCTGCCTTTTAACTTAAACAATTTATTACTTAATCTCTAATTTTTTTAACAGTATTTTAAATACAACAGATTTTGATATTTTTGTTAATCTTGTTTCTAATTTGTATAAAGAAATACTTACTTTTAACAGTTTTAAACTGCACAACTTCTTATATATACTTTCTCTTATCTCTACTTTATCTGGTCTAGTTCTTACTAACTTTATTTTTAATATTTACAATACTTCTACTTTTTATTATACTGCTATTTCTCTTTTTATTAAGCTACTTTTTTACTTAAACTAACAAATATATAAACAAATATAAGTTTTATATTGTATTTTATGCTTTGCATAGTCTCAAACTATATCTTTTACTAACTTACCTCATAGTTCTTCTTCTAGTTTACTTTTATTATCTATTTCAATACCACAAATTATTACTAAAATTGATTTTTGAACTATTCAATAAATTAAATATTATATTTCTCTTTCTTATATTATTACTTAAATCCAAATCTAGATAAGCTTTGATTATTCTTGTAGATTTAGATTGCAGATTATATATCTGAGTCTTTATTCTTTATATGTAATTTAAAAGTAAGCTTTTCTTTATAAAAACTTTAATTGAATTTTAATAAAGTTAAAGATATAACCTTACTTTAATATTTAAAAAAAAAAATACAGATTTGATAGACATATATACAGTTATTGGCAAAAGTAATACTTAATTTTTTTATTAAATGAAATTAAAATCAAATACATAATTTTTTTATTTTTACAATATACTATATATATATATATTTTTTTAGCTAATCAATATTTGTAATGCCCTCCTTTTGCTTCTAATATTGCTTCAATCCTTCCTGAAACTGAGTTTACAGAGTCCAAAAAAACAATGTATCTAATTTTGACTATTCTTTTTTTAGAATAATTTTGAGATTATATATTTCTCTTAAAAAGTTTTCCTGAATTTAAATATTATTCTTTAATACTTTTTAAATATTATTGATTAGATTAAGGTTAAGAAATCTTGCAAACCAGTTCAATTTAGAGATTTTTTTGTTTTTAAGCCAATTGGATACTTTATGTATCAGCATATTGTCTTGCTGAAACATTATTTTTGCATCTACTAACAAATGAAATGCTTTAGCTCTTTCATAAAATAATAATAAATAATTCTCCAAAAGTTTAATTTATATTTTTTTATTAATTTTTTCTTTTAGTTATTTATACTTATTAAAAAAAAAACAAGAGAACCCATAATCCTATTAACAAAACAACTTCACATTATTACTGACCATCTATCACTATTAAAACTTAGAATTAAGTATTTATTTTTATGTCTTTTACTTTTGAAATACTATATTCAAATTTAGTGTAATTGTTTATCAAGCTCGACAGATATTTTGTTGAAAAAAATTACATGTTACCAATTATAGGCACTTTTTGATATGTTTTGTTGACATTATTCAAACTATTCCTTTATATTATATTTCTTAAGAAATGGCTTTTTTACTGCTATACAAAATCGAATACTAAAACTTTGCAAAGCTTAAGAAACAGTTCTTAAACTAAACTCAAACTTTAAATCATTGACAAGATTATGCAAAGGTTTGTATTTTTTTTCAAAACTGCTTCTACTAGAGCATTTTTTTTAATTATTGAAAGTATAGAGTCTTCTAAATCTTGACAAATTTGATATATTTTTGGTTTTTTGGTACTTATTGAGAAATCTTCAAATTGTGATAAGATCATATCTTATTTTCTATACAACTTGCTAGGTGCTTATATATTCAATATAAGCTAGGATTTCTTCTTTGTCTTTGTCTGTCATTGAAATACTAATTATGCTTATTATACTTGAAAGGTTTTTTTTTTGTAAATATTTCATAGAAAATCAAAGAAAAAAAAAAAAAAGATTTGTTTCACAAATTGCTATAAGAGAGTAAGCAATACATATTTATTTGTGCATCGATCACAGAATCAAAATTGGGTATTACTTTTGCCAATAACTGTACATATAAAAATTATTCTAGCTAATATTATAATAGTATGATTATTAAATTTTTACTATGATTATTGAAAAACATATAAAGAAAGCAAGAAATAACAGTAATTATATAATTTTGAATAGATAATTAGTAATATAAAAAAAGTGTAAGCAGAGTTTCTGTTTAATATAAGGTACTTTTCTATTCTTTATTATCTCATTTCTTATTTGTAAACAATAAATAATGCTGTTTAATAAGTTTTAATAATATTAGTAAACAATAGTAGGCTCTGTGGCAGTATAAGGGTTTTATGTTTTGGTAATTAGGCTCTGTAACTACAAGACTTGTTAATAAGTAACACCCATATTACTACATAATGTTATACAATCGATTCTTATTATAGCTAAATTAATATAATTCTTGGCTACATCCTCTATACAAAGATAGAACCAGTTAATTTTGATTAGCTTGTGACATCTATTCTTATAGTCATATATATGTAATTCAGCAATTGATTGTAAAGTGTGATCAGTTAGTTGGGAATGAAAATATTCCTTTAGGGATTTAGATACGTATAAGGCACAATTAAAACAATAATAATGTACTATTTAATAAATCAGTGGTTAAATCACTTATTACAAAATCTAAAAAATTTTTACAGTACTTCAGTAATACTGGCCACAAAATCACGTGATGGGTTAAAATAACCCGGATCAAAATAGAAATTCCCTCTTAATTATTGTATGTTTGTAATATTCTAAATCGTGAAACGCAGAAAATCATCGTCCCTGAGTGATTGGCTCAAATAAGGATCTACATCGCGTACAGTATTTATTCTAATCGCGTAAAGTATTATTTCTAATAAACGTAAACATCCAACCTTCGACAAACCACCATGTTATCTGACATCAACGAGCCTGGACCTGGATTTGAATATTTCCTGGACACTTCCTGTCAAGATTGGGACGCGGTTCAGTACCATGAAGCATGGAAAGAGAGCAATTTGGGTTTGGATAAGGCGATTGTAACGAGAAGTTTTAACAAACAAATGCAGAAGATAAAAGAACAAGGTACGGAAGAGGAAAAGAAGAATGCGATACGTCTCGAAAATCAATTCAGGGTCAGTATATTTTCATAAACTATATAACTACAGATTAGTAAGTCACATTCAGTAGCTACCCATGGAACTACGTCTTCGCATGGTTATGGACTACGTCTCCGCTACTACAGCTACCCATGGAACTACGTCTTCGCATGGTTATGGACTACGTCTCCGCTGTTGGCTACAGCTACCCATGGAACTACGTCTTCGCATGGTTATGGACTACGTCTCCGCTATAGCCAGCCTGTGACTGCTAATTTTAGTTTGGATAACCTTGATACGCTAATATATAAACTTAACCAAGCATTGAAGAACAAATCGAAAGTGTGAGTTTAATTTTTGTTAACAAAATAAATTATCGTACAGATGTAACTGACATTTTGTATCTAGCAAAAGTCTTTACAGGCATTAATAATCTCAATGCAAAACCTATAACAAAGAGAAATAGAGATGAAAAGGTACAGATGCATTTTCTTTAGCTAGAGGTCGTGAAGCTAATTGTTTTGTGATTTTGTTCCTTCATTAACTGATCTCGTAATTCTATAGAATTCGGATGATAAAATTAAAAATATAAAAAAACCCTATCTTATGAAGTCAAACCAGAATGATAACTTGATATTGAAATCAGCAGATTCAAAAATAAACCAAAAGCTACCATCTGTTCCGTCTTCTAACATTAATTGAGGGTAATAATGATTTTAGTTTTTTTGACATTTACGAAGGAATATAATGGACTAATTTATACACCACATATGTATGTAGATATCGAGCCAGAATATTACGATGCCAGGAAACGAACAAAAATTATTTATTCGTGGGAAGATGCAATTGACAAGATTGATTTTAGAAATATTTCAAATAAGGATGTAAGTAAATAGTGTGGTTGCACCTACTGTACATTAACTAACTATACTTATGTCTTTTCAGCGGATTTTTGAAAGTTACAATCTTTCCAACGAGTTCCGTAATTTTCAAAAGATTACGATTCAACAGGTCTAGGAAAAACCGCATTTGTGCTACAAAAAAGACATTCAAAAAATCCTGTAAGTATTGAATCCGATCCGAATTATGGATTTGTAATTCTTTTTATTATATTCATTATTCTCGTGATAAAATAGATGTCTATCAAATATAATGTTGATTGAGCGGATAAAACCGACATACTTATCTTGCGATCTGGCGAGTTGGAATATTATTTGTTGAAGGAAAACGTCTTCTTATTTGCCATCGGTAGTTAACAATACAGTTCTAGAATATTCATTGGTAAGATTTAATTTTCTGATTTACAGATTAGATGTTGAATTACAACACTATAGCACTAAACAATATCTATTCTAGTTGTTAAATTCTTTTACGCCACTAGAGGAAATGGAAGACAGATGGTGCAAAAATTTCTCCAGAGTTACAGAACTGAATAAAGAGGATAGAGCTAATTTTTGCAAATGTCAAATCATATTACGAAACTTGTAGGTGTTACATTTGTCGTTATAAATAATTTGATGCTAATATCTTTTACAGCTTTTTATTAGGCTCAATTAATAAAGATAACGAAGATACCTTTGTTCACAGCATTTTACATAACTTGATCAATGAGATTTTTCATGACCCAATGTTAGAATTAGTATGGTATGTTTGTAATTGCATGGATATAATTTTCATTTATATGAGTATTTTCTGTATATTTGTGTTAAAAGGGCAAATAGTGAGAGCTTTGTTTCAAAAAGTCAATGTCTTAACAATAAGGAAAATGCTCCTGTTAAAGGTAATAAGTCCGATTTTAAAATTTTAACCAATACTAAAGATGAAGTTCTCTTCGGAGAAGTTAAACCAAGAGACTCGACTTCTGTATTGGTCAAAAAGGATCTAGTCAAACTTGCTGAGTTTCAGGCAGGTACCTTGGATGAATTAACCAAAAAATATGGCAATAGAATCGGGATGATTTCTTTTGGTATATGGATATGTGGTAAGTATGCACAATTTGGAATGACTTTTTGGTGCATTTATAAACATTTGATTACATTCATAGGTGAGCATATTCGCATCTACGATATGGACCTTAATTATGACGGAATATATAGGATGATCTTGGTTGCAGATGTATGTGTCCCAATTGAACGGGAAAAAATTGTAGGCTTTTTGCCAGTTTTGGAAGCGTTTTATAATGTTAAAGTAAGTGGTTAAGACCGTAGCTGTTTACTACATTTGAGGTAAAATCGGCGCCAAACATTTTAACATTCTTTTTTTGTTATTTTAAGCATCGTATTTCCGAACTTTTAACGGTAATTGCCTCTAACACCCCGCCTAGTTCTCCATCACGTTCTTCCTATGGTAGAATGCCTACCTGTTAGGGTTGCAATTACTGGTCTGCAATCAAGTTAATTTTTTGTATATAGTTTCTTATAAAATTATTCTCCATAGCATATTAGAAAATAGATGGCTGTATTTTTTATCAATTATCTTATGTACACATGGTGAAAAAAGATGATTTTAAAAAGGTTCGCCGAAATTTTGAAGAAATGAAACGCGTTTTTGATCAACGTGACAGCACTAAGTATTGGTTTGAATTGGTTTTTTATTATATATTTCATTTTTCGGAACATTTGACGCGGGGCCATCGCCGAAATTTTTCTACTTTAGTCACGCATTTTAAATAAATAAATATATACAATCTATCACTAAAACATGCAATCTGAGATTGATCCATTGAGACAACGAATTTCTGAGCTTGAAACAGAAAAGGCTGAGCTTGAAGCCAAGAATACTAAACTGATAAAACAGGTTACGGAAGAGAATGCCAAGCGAGAAGCTGAAAATACGGAGCTCAAAGCCAGGATCGCCAAATTGGAACAGATAGTAGAAGAAAATACTGAGCTTAAAGATAGAATCACGAAATTGGAACAGAAACAGGAAGCATCTCCTACAAAAGATATTTCACCACTAACCGAGAGCCATTCTCCAGAAATAGAACATAGCTCTACCCAATCTGAAACATCTATAGCTTCTTTACCACAAGATGTTATCCATGACCATGCAGCTGAGATCCTTGATTTTGTAGAAACGATACATAAGGAAAGGATTAGTAGTGAGACAAGAGAGAGGTAGAGTTGGTCACTGAAACCTTTTTGGCCAAATCCGAAAGTTTCGGGTTTCGGATTATAGTTTCCGAAACCTCATCCGAAACCCCATCCGAAACCCGAAACCTTACCCGAAATCCCGAAACCCTATTGGTATAATAAATTTCTATAAAATCAATAACAATA
>CAJVQA010011387.1:0-10750 GCA_910591915.1 Cetraspora pellucida
TTTTGTCTCTCTTTCTCTTCTAAACTTGTATTTTGTCATATCTCTTTTTCATTTATTATTACATCTACCACTTCTGTCTTTTGTTTTATTTTCTCTATATACAATTCTAGTGTATTGTTTTCTTCTTTTGATACTGTTTGGACTTTTTTGCTTCTCATACTTTGTACTACTAATAGGTGTTGGCTTGTGTGGTTTATTTCTTCTGCCCATTTTTCTATACTTGTTGGGTCTCTCATGTCTACTTTAATTATAGCTTCATATATTTTCCTTATCATTACCATTTTTATTAAATCAGTTTTTCATAATGCTGCTGCTATTATATCTTTTACGTTAAAATAGTTGTTTCTATTTGCCAGTTCTTGCTCTAATTCTTTGCTGTCTATAAGCTTTAGTATTGCTTCTGCTCTTTTATTTATCAATTTTAGCATTATTAACTCTTCTGCTTTTGCTTATATCATCTGTGGTTGTGTTCTGTGCTGCTTTGTTTACAATCATATGCAATCTATGATACTTACATGTTTACTTTGTCTATATTTGTACATGCCTGTTTGTTTGTCTTTTTACATGCTTACATGTTTCAAACAGATCTGCAATTCCAGGTCTAAGCTATTTTCCCAAAATTTTTGTTTTTTGAGACTTGTTTGGAAAGTTTGTTTATTTTTCACTTGCTTCTTGACTTGTTTTTTTTTGCTGCTTTACTTGTTAGTTCTATTTTTACAATTCTTTCTTTTTTGTTAAGTTTTTGAACACAGTTTTGACAGTAGTTTTTCTGTTAGTCTTGAGTTTTGTTTCTGCAAGTTTTGTATTTTGGTGATCAGCAAAAAGAGTTTTTCTATTATAAACACAATTGATTCATTGTGTTTACTATTTTTAAGTTGCATATTGCATAGCTTAACAATTGATTTCATTTTTAGCAAACATTTATAAAAATTCTAACAAAACATCCTTCTGTTCTTTATAATTTATTATTTTACACAATTTTTAATTACTATCTTTAATCAAAACTTTTAATAAATAATACAAATTTATAAAAATGATTTCCAAAAATTTTTTACACTTCAATTATAATTTTAGTTATCTTTGATTTGTTTTTAACAAATCTTTTCTATAGTAAATATAAAGTTATATTTATCAGAGTATTATCAGAATAATTTATTCAAAATTATTTTTTTAGTTTTTAGTAGTTGCTATAAACATAGTAACTACTTTAATTATAATTGCTATTTACTAATTCTGGTTTTGTAATTATCTACTTGAAGAATTTTCAAAATAGTTTATTTTATAATTATTATCTTAGCAATCATATAATTAATGCTGAGTTTTCTTAGCAAATATGTAGTATTAATATTTTTCCAATACTTTAACATAAAAGTTAGACCAAATAACATGACCTACATATGTTAAACTTTACAAGTAACATAAAATGTAGAGAAATTTTTATTTACTACATATATCAAACTTTATAAACATTAAGTTAGATAATAATATTAATTTTTGACAAAAAGCTACAAACATAGTTGTGTTTTAATTTATTGAACTTTAGAAATGTAAAACATGATGAAATTTTTATTCATTATATAAATTAAATTTTATATATATTCATTATAATTAGTTGATAACATTTACCAATCTGACCTTACATATTAATAAACAATTAACTAAAAATTAATATTGTAAAATGTAACAACTCTGAGGTTTCATAAGTTATAAAAAGAAATAAAATATAAACTAATAATAAATTTTATATTTGTATAAACTTTACCCTAACAAAAAAGCTTTAAGTTAAATTTTAAAAAAAAATTTTATAATATTTGTTTTCTAAATATTATCATATATTTGGTAAATCAAATTTATTAAATGAATTTAATTGTTGGTATATTGGTAGAATATTAAAACTAAAAAAAAAAAATTAAATTAAAACAATAAAAAAAGTAGTTCAAGATAATCTAGAATATGGTGTTTATTGTAAAGCAAAAATTTATTTTATAGCAAAAAATAGTAAAATTACAAGATCAGTATATATATATTGTAGACATAAGCATATTTTATTTTAGAAGTTTTTTAAACAACTGATGATATAATTATTTTATATAAACCAAAAGTTATAAAGATTTTAATTTTTTATTAACATGTTAAATTTTATTATTATATTTTTCTAAATCAAATTAAAAAAATATTTAATACATTATAAAAATATTAAACACATTCTGTTTATTGTTCTAATAAATCTAAAATTTGCCTTTCTCCTTTGGTAAATTTTGAAAGCATAAAAAAAAAATCAAAAAAGATATATATAAATATAGAGATAGAAATAGAAATAAAAATAGAAATAAAGATAGAAATAGAATAGAGATAGAAATAAAGATAGGGATAGAGATAGAGATAATGAAATTATTAATATAAAATTACTAGTATAAAAAATTACTAGTATAAATTTATCTAAAATGTTTATAAATAAAACATAAAAGAATTTTGAACACCTTAAATGTTTATAATAAGCAATCACAATAAGTTATAATTACTTTTAAATACATTTCATTTTCAAAATTCTTTTTAATTAAATTTTATTAAATACTGTTTTTTGAGTTTACTTAATTTACAATTACATAAAAATTAGCAGTTAATAAAATAACCTAAAATATTAATTTAGGTCTAAAAATGTATTGATGAAAATTATTTTTGAATGAATAAAATTATTTAGCAAGTTTGATAATATACTTATTAGAATTTTTAGTATTTTCAATATTATCTTGCATTTTTTCATAAAGTACAACCAAATGATTTGTTTTTTTCATTTTATAATTACTTTACAGAAAGTTATAATTTTTTAATAATATTATAATTAAGTTGTTACTAAATTGTTACCAAATTGATACAATTTTTTTTTCATATTAATATAAAATTACTACAATAAAGTTATGATTATAGTAATCATATCATAATAATATTATAACAATTTTTAAAATAAATCAAGTTGTAATAATGTAATAATATATTTATGATTAAGTAACTAAATAATTACTAAAATAATATAATTATTTTTTAATATTAAAATAAAATTACTACAATAAAGTTACAATTATAATAATTACATTGTGACAATAGTATAACAATATTGTAACTGCTTTGTGATAGCATTATAACTATTTATTAGCAATTAAGCAACTATATATTTGCAATTTAGTAATTAAATTATAATAATATTAAAGTAATATTGTTACAATTAAATAAAAACTTTGCAACAGAATTTCTACCGTGTTTACAATAATACAACAATTTTATTACAATATATATATAACTAAAAAATAATATTATAATTATATATATACAATTATATAACAATTTTACAATAATACTTTTTTTGAATTTATTATATTATATATTTATTGTATTTATTATAACAAAAATAATATAAATGATAAAGAAACTACAGTAAAATTAATAACCTTATTGAAAATTACTAAAAAATTATAGAGAGGAAATATAAAGAAAATATCAAAAAACTTCAAAAAAAATATTAAGTAATCCTTAGAAAGATCATTAAAAGCCATAAAGAGATCATTAAATAATCATATAGAGTTTTGACAAACTAAAAGTATGTTAGAAAATATTAGTATAATACTTCTATCATAAGACCATTAAATAATTGTAGAGAGAATTTTAACAAACTAAAAGAATGTTAGAAAATATTAATATAGATGTTTAAAGAACTTTAAAGAAAATATTAAATGATCTTTTATAAAATTGTCAAATAATCATAAAGAGAATTTTGACAAACTAAATAATGTTAGAAAATATTAGTGTGAATGTTAAAAAAATATCAAAGAAAATATTAAATGATCCTTAGAAAAATCATTAAAAAACTATCACAAAATTGTTAAATAATCATAAAAATAATTTTGATGAACTAAAAGAACATTAGAAAATATTAATATAAATGTTAGAAAAATCATTAAAAAACTATCATAAAATCATTAAATAATCATATAAAGAGTTTCAACTAACTAAAAGAACATTTGAAAATATTAGTGCAATACATTTATCATGAGATCATTAAATAACTGTAGAGAAAATTTTGACAAACCAGAAACTATTAAGAGATTATTAAATAATCATATAGAGAATTTCAACAAACTAAAAGAATGCTAAAAAATATTAGGGTAATACTTTTATTATGAGATCATTAAATAACTGTAGAGAGAATTTCAACAAATGAACTAAAAGAACATTGAAAAATATTAGTGAGAATGTCAAAAAAACTCTAAGAAAATATTAAATAATTTATAGAAACATCATTAAAAATATAAAGAGATTATTAAACAATTGTAAAAAGAGTTTTGATAAACTAAAAAATGCTAGAAAATATTAGTATAAATGTCAAAGAACTTCAAAGAAAATATAAATAGTCCTTAGAAAAATCATTAAAAAACTATCACAAAATCGTTAAACAATTATAGAGAATTCAGTGAACTAAAAGAACATTAGAAAATATTAGTATAAATGTCAAAAGAATTTCAAAGAAAATATTAAATAATTCATAAAAACATTGTTAAAAATAGAAAGATTGTTAAATAATTATAGAGAATTTCGATAAACTAAAAAATGGTAGAAAATATTCAAAGAAAATGTTAGTGATACTTTTATTATAAGATTATTAAATAACTATTGAAAGAATTTTGATAAACAAAAGAATATTAGAAAATTTGATCAAAGAACTTTCTAGAAATATTATTAAATCTAATTCATTACAAGATTGTTAAATAATCATAGAGAATTTTGATGAACTAAAAAACATTAGAAAATATTAGTTGAATGTTAAAGAACTTCAAAAATAAAATATATATATTAAATAATCTATAAAAACAATATTGAAAACTATTACAAGATTATTAAATAATTGTAAAGAGTTTCGATGAACTAAAGAATGTTAGAAAATATTAGTATGAATATTAAAGCACTTTAAAGAAAATATTAAGTAATACTTCTATCATAAAATCATTAAATAATTGTTGAGAGAATTTTGATAAACTAAATAAAACATTAGAAAATATTAGTGTAAATGTCAAGAAAATATTAAATAATCTGTAGAAACAATATTAAAAACTATTATAAGATGTTAAATAATTGTAGAGAATTTCAATAAACTAAAAAAATATTAGAAATGTTAAAAAATATTAATCAAGAAACTTCAAAGAAAATATTAAAGAACTGTTAATTGAATTAAGATATTAAGAAGAATGTCAATAAACTATAAAAAAAAAATAAAAGAATTATAAAATGCATATCAAAGTACTATAGAGAGAACATTGTCAAACCAGAAAGCTGCAGAGTAACTATTGAATAGAATTTCAAAAAGGTTATAAAGAAAATATAAAAAAAAAAAGAAAGCAAAGTACTATAGAGTGTATCAAAAGCATTTTAGCTAGTAGAAAGAATATTCAAATCATAAAGAACTGTAGAACTTTTTTTATTATGTTCAAGTTTGAATTTATACTTTTCATATTTTGCTTCTTTATTGTGTTTAGCTGTAGCTCTTTGTAGAAGAAAGAAATATCTAAAACTATAGAAGATATTATAAAGGTAAAAAAAAAAAAAGCATAGCAATAATATAAAAAAACAATGGTTCAACAAATAATAAAAAAAAATAATGAAAAAGAATGCAAATAAAATTAATTACTGTAAATTAGTTATATATATATATATCAATACCATATTGCATTTTATATAATATAACAAATCTCATAACAGTTTTGGTTTTTACTTGTTAAGATAAAAAATATTAATTAATTTGTAAGAACTAAAGAAAATAAGCATTATTACTTTAAAGAGTACTTTAAAACAAACCTAGTTTTATCTATATGGGTTTGCTGATTTGTAAATTGACTAATAGGTCACACTCCAGTATGATATATACAAATTATACACACCGGATATTATAGTTATTGTATGCTACACATTCAATAACTATATATATATTATATGTTTAGTATTGACAAAATATAATATGACATCAAATATTAATTAAATAGCAATAAAATAATAAACATTTTTTAAATAATACATATTTTCTAAATCATGGCTAATTATATATTCACTTGAACATTTATGAACAAAATGAGCTTTTTTTACTTAATTAACTATTAATAATAGATAAACATATTACCAATCTCAATTTTTTTCTGATTGAATTTTGTAAATTAGGCATTCTAGTAAACTATTAGATTGATTAGTTTTTTCAAGCCAATTAATTATAATAAATAGATAAAAATAATTATTATTGTCTTTATAACAGAAAATTGCTCTCAGTATAAAATAGCTTTCTTCTTCTTCTTCTTCTTGAATAGTTATAACATCACCAATATGTAGTGAATACTTTTCTATAATGTTATAACTATTCTCTGCCAGATATGTTATGCCTTCATAAAAGCTTAGTCCTGTATTAATAAGAGCTTCCATATGCCCAAAATCACAGTATGAAAGGTATAATTCTGATTTAAATTTAGAATTATTTATTTGGCATAGTACTTTTTTCTTAAGATCTTGTAACCAAATTTTTTTTTAATTTAATATTAAAAATATATTCAATTTGTAAATATATATATTAGTATATATATATATATTAAAATAATACTTTACAGAAACTTAAATATCTTAATATACAATAACTGTATAGTAACAATATAATAATTACATAGTTACTATTAAATTTAATTGTAATTACATAGTTACTATACAGTTACTGCATATTAAGAAATTTAAGTTTCTGTATAGTATATAGTTATTGAATAATAATTAAAACAGTAATAACAAAAAAAAAAAATAGCAAATAATAATAATCTTTAATATCAATATCTTCATGATCTAATTGTATAAAATTATTAGCTTTGGTAATAAACCAATCACTAAATAATTTTTTAAGATCTTGTAAAATATTGACAAAGCCTTGATTAGATTTTGAGATTCTAATATCAATACTACTATTAATAAGATGCTGAATAGCAAATAATATAGTATCTCATTTTAACAAATCTAGTTCAATATTCTTGCAATTTGTTTATGATACCATGTTTTTAAAAATTTAGTGAACTATTTCTTTAGTACCAACTGAAATATTTACAAGCTTGCTATATGTATGTGTATGTAATGATAAATAGCTATTTATATAAAGATTTGAAATATTCTTAAATTCAGCAAAAACCTAACAAAAAAAATTTATTAACAGGCTTATTATAAATTATATGCATATTATAATAATACATAATATAAATATATAAATAATAATTACTTGAGTTAATATTTGACTTTCTGTCTTCAAACATTTTTAAAGATTTTCATAATTTTCTGTTAAATATAATTTTTAAATACTAATTGTACTGATTTTGCAACTAAAACCCAACATTTAGTTAAAGATTTAGAAACCAAATCAGTATGATTAGTATTTATTCTTTGCTGAATATTTGTTAATTCAGCACTTTTAATATGCTAAGTCTTTAAAGAGCAGTTAAGAATAAATGGCATAATCATTGCTAGATGAAGATAGTCAGACATCATAAAACTTTCATGATAACTAATAGGATTAGGCAAATGTTTCTAGTATACTGGATATTCAAAATTTTTTTATACTTTAATAAATTCTTTTTGAGCTTTTGGTAAAAATAAATTAACGTTAATTTTAAAAGCCTTATTATTTTCTAGCAGTTGCATAATAAATGTCTTGAAGTGTTTAAAGATGCTAATTCCATATTAGTTGACTTAATATTGAAATACTATTGCACAGCCTATATTTAGTTGCAACTAATTTATGCTCTTTTATAGATTCAGCTGATGCAATTTTATAAAATTGGCTATTGATAATGTGCTGATATCTTGCCAAGTTTTTAAAATCCAAATTATTATTTGTTAAATTTTCTTTAGAAACTTGACAAGTTCAACATCTCTTATTTGCACTATATCTTTTAACACTAGCAAAATCATTTTCTTGTAGAAGATCTGCTATAGCTACTTCAAGACTAGCAATAACTCAGTACTCTTGGCCTTAAATATTCATTATTTGATCACTTGCTAAAGACTTTATTTCTATAATAAATAGTCTAATAAATTCATCAAATAATCTACCAAAGAGTACAAATCTCAACACAAAATGATTTTTTAATTGCTGCCTTAAAGAAATTGGCATGTTGCCAAATTGTATATAAACACTACCAAGTAAATGATATACATTTTGATATGTTTCAAAATTATCATAATAAAGATCCAAAAAGATTTTGAGAACTGGTATATTTTTACTTAGTGGTAAAAAAACTGTTGAATATTTAAAAGGATATTAATATTTTAATAAGATATTTCAAATCTTTCAATAGCTTTTAAATTTATAAATAATCTTATTTATATAATAAGAATAATATTCTTTGTTATAAGACAAGGTAGTAACACTTGCATGCCCAATAACTTCATGGTTGTTAACCAAGTTATTAATAACTTGGTCAACTAATCATATCTCTTCTAATTGAAAACTAACTTGACAGTCATTGCTTTGAATATTTTTTGATAGCTCATTAAATTTAATAATTTTTTGAACCTTTAGTTTTAAAATTTTATTTGCTAAAATTATAGCTCAAATTCATTCCAATCTTATACCATTTTCTTGATAATAAATAAAATTTTCTGTATTATAAATTTCTAAAAATTAATAGTTTTGTTTAAGTAATAAAAATTAAATTAAAAAAAATAAATAAATAAAATAAAAATTAAATTAAAAAAAATAAATAAAATAAAAATTAAATTAAAAAATAAATAAATAAAATAAAAATTAATAAATATTACTAAATATTAATAATAACTTACTATTATTAATAGCTATTGATTTTTGATCATATAAAGAAGATTTGAACTATAAGTTACTATGCCAGTATTCTGATTTATGAGTAACTTCTTAACTAGGTCCAAAATACATATGCCACATTAAAGAAAGATTATTTAAAACATTCCAAATTATGTCTTTAATTGACAAATAATAGCATTTTTTAATTTTATTAGACTTTGAAGAAATCTTCATAGTTGAAATATTAATAAATCTTGAGTATATTGATATAAGAGAAAGTCTTTGCCTCTAATGTTTAAAGGATCGAATATTCTTAATTACATGATTAAGATTGAATTGAAGATAATGAAATATTTCAACAAGTTTATCATATGCATTGGTAGCTAAAGTTTTTTTAAAAATAATTAATATTTTTAATTAAAATAGTTTAAGTTTTAAAATTTATATATAAATTTAAATTAAATATTACTAATACTATTCTTTTGTATTCAATTAAACATTAATACAGTAGTTGTATTTTCAAAATATGATGAAAACTCATTAATATTTTGTGACAATTTATTCAGATCTAAAGCTTTGTTAACTATCATTATTTAATTCATCACAAGAGTTAATACTATTGCTAGAAGTTTCAGAAATAAACTCTTTACAAGAATTTATATCTTTATCTAATTATTCTGAAGAATATATAGCAGGTTTATCATGATAACTAATATTGTCTTCTTCAAAAAAATGTTTATTAGATTCTTCATAATACTCTATTGGTTCATCTAAAAAATATACAGAAGAAGGATCTAATTGCATCATAGAACTTTTTGAAGAATCTTGTGTTAAAGGTCTAGAAGTGTTATAAGAAAATCTTTGTCTTAACAAAAAAATTTTATTATTTTTATTATTTTTTGTTCTAAATTTATTATGCAATATGTTTATAAAATGATTATAGAGAAAAGAAATATTTGATAAACTAAAAAAAATGAATGAATGAGATATTTAATAAACTAGAAAGAAGAAAAAAATATTTAATAAACTAAAAAAAAAATAAAGTAGCTATTTTTATAACTTGTAAAAAAAAAAAGCAATTATATAAAAAATATGAACTTTTATTAATAATTAATATTAAATTTATTATAGATAATATTATTGTTATTTTAATAAAAATTAAGTTTTGTTATAATACATTTACTGATCAACTCTTCCCTATAGATCCCTCGACCGAAATCCACAGGAAGCAAAAACATAAAATAACACTAAAACACACAAGCAAGCAATACATAGAGCATTAAGAGGAAAGATAGAAACATAGAGATATAGCTAACCAATATAGAAACAAGAAAGGAAATAAGGTAGCAACAAGCAACAGTAAGAAAACCAATCTTCAGCAAACTTTAATAAACAAGAGTAGCATATAGAAGTAGAATAAAACAAATTGGATAAACCTATACAAGATATTAAAGGAAGGTTTAGCATACAAGCTTTCTAGCAATATATGAAGATAGATATAGCAAGTTTCAATAAGGTTTTTAAGTAGTTTAATTTGACTTGAAAAGTTTGCAAAATTTTATTATTATTCTCGGAAAAGTGGAAAAACACCCTAGACCCTAAAAACAGACAGACAAAACACGTGGTCAGCTGACAACAAAACAATAATAAACACAGCATATTACACAAACGATGATATCATCCTAATTAGGAAAAATAGATAAAAAATTCTATGTGTACTGCTAAGCAAATGGAAACACAACAAGCTAAAATAGAAACAGAAGTACAGTGCAGACTGGGCCTTCCAGGTGACACAGAATTAATACAACATATAAGAGGCTTTGGCGATAGAAATAGAAGATACATAGACAGTAGAACACTAGATGAAATCTTATCAAAAAGAATAGATAACCCTAGCAATTTAGAGTATATAGCGAAAGATCTTGCAAT
>CAJVQA010011388.1:0-10749 GCA_910591915.1 Cetraspora pellucida
GTGATAAATTTGTTGATTAAGATGAAGTAAGAATTTAGTAATGAGTGTTATAGATATTTTTGTAGATGATAGGTCTGCGACTATAGTAATGATTTCATTTGGTACTAAGCCTGATAGAGTTGATAAAATTGAAGGTAGGTCTGGTATACTGTGACTGGACATGCAGTTTAGTCTTAGTAATAAATTCAAATTCTTAATAATAATATAATTATTATATAATTTTTATAATAAATTTATAATATCAAATCTTTAAATAAATCTATCTTAATGAATTTTAATTTGAATTTAATAATTCTACTATTATTAAAATTATTAAAGTCTGCTTTACAACTTTGCTTAAAGGTTTAAAAATAGTTAAGTTAGTGAAAAGATTTTTAAATACCAAAATAAAAAAATTTATAATTAAAGTTATATGACAAATGATCTATATATACTTTACTCTTAAACTTACAATGTTTATTATCTATATTATATATTTTTTTTTTATATTTTGAATTACTTTATTAATATTTTTTAATTTATTTTTTTTTATTTTTTTATTTTTTTTAAAGGTCATACTTGTGTAATACTTTATTGACTTTATATCAGGTTAGCTATTACAACTATTTTTACAAAGATGAGAGTACAGCTAGTCATGCATGTAACTTTTAATTGCTTATTTAAGTAGTTTGCACTAAGGTTCTATACTAGATGCTGTATCTATAACCTACTAGGAGATTATCTATTTAAACCCTCTGATCATTTGCACTATCATATTGGAATCTCTAACTAACCCCCCATATATATCTAACTGGTATATTATCTGAGCAGTATAGTATCTACCCTTTTTGTACTAGTTTCCAGACCATTACACATTTCAGAGTATGTCACCTGCCAGTAAGGCACAAGGAGCCCCCTGTTGTTAACTATCTACCTACTTTTAGAACACTAACACAAGTTACCCTTGCAGAGTTCATCCAAATCTCAGTACTAACTTCACAGCATATTCCTAGTACTTTTAGTATACCTCTGCTTTGAACCCAGACTTCTAATCTAGATAGCTTAGAAGGACTATGACCTGTTCTTGGTATATTGAGGCCAGCTCAATATTCTTTTCCTCCAGTCTGAAATCTGGCAGCCTGGTTAGTAATACCCCTCATTTGAGGTTCTTGCCTACCTGAATCTTTCATATTGGTATCCATTTTCTAGATCTAGCCTTTACAGTAGTATCATCAAAGATCCATATTACCTCTTTGCTCAGAATTTCCAAGTAGGCTTTGGCTTCTCAGTTCTACAAATTTACATAGTCTGAGAACTTATTTTAGATTTGTATTGCCTGGTATCGGTTTGCATTCCTCTGTATAACAGATTACACAGATGCCCCAGACCTGCCAGTTATACTGGTGCAATCATAGTTACAGGTATCCTATTCTAACTGATCAACAGAATGCTATTGCCATAATACTGTCTATATATTATATAGGTAATTATCCAAATTTCACTATCAGTAGATTTTGAACTCACAACCTACCACTTGTGGGTATAACAACTTATCCACTTCACTAAGTCATCACACCCTAAATATTTTTTAATTTAGTATTATTATTTGTATATACTTATATATTTTTTCTTTCTAATACTATTAGAATAGCACAGGTTAAATGAATAAATAAAGGATAAATAATAAATAAATAACAGAAAAAAAATCTGCCATTATTCTACCCTATATCTGCCAAATAATAGCAGCATAATAGCAACATAACAGCAGAATAATAGTAAAATAACAGAAGATTTGTTGATATAAGTAACATAACAGTAACATAATAGCAAAATAATAGAACAGTTCTATTATTTTACTTTTAGTTACAAAGACTAAAAGTAAAATAATAAAACTGTTCTATTATTTTGCTATTATGTTACTATTATATTACTCATATTAACAAATCTCCTGTTATTTTACTATTATTCTGCTATTATGCTGCTGTTATGCTACTATTATTTAGTGAATATAGAGTAGAATAATGACAGATTTTTTTTCTGTTATTTACCTATTATTCATCCTTTATTTATTCATTCAACTTATATAGCTAACTATATTATTATTAATTTTGTTATTATTACTAAAAATTATCTTTTGAATTCTAATGCAATTTTTTTTTTTTAGTTAGTTTCTTTCTTCTTTTACTTGTATCTACTAAATGTCTATTCTTTTCATATTATTTTTTTAAATTTTTTTGTATAGTATTTTGTTTGTATAAAATATATACTTGTTTTTGGTTTTTCTTTGTTTTTTGCTAAAATTTTTATTAAATAATTTGTAATTTTACTATTTAATTTTTGTTTTTTAATTAATTTTATTTCTAATTTTTTATTTTATTTTAAGAATAGAAGACTTTTTTTTTTTTGCTTTTTCTAAGGCCATTGGTTATTAGCAACTATTGCCTTTATTATAATTTAATTATAGTTACTAAAAGCCTACAAATTGCCTATTTTTAAGACCTAACACAACTTATATTTAGGGTTAAAATATTTTTCTGACTAGTCTAGCTTACATATATTAAATTTTTTCTTTAGTCTAGTTCAGCCCAGTCTGATCACAAAATTTTATATATAATTTTGCAAAATTTTAGGTCTTGCAATTATAAAATTTTACTTCAAATCTAGCCCAGCTTACAAATCTTTGCAAGCTAAGCTGAACCAAACTAAAAAACCTAATATAAGTCTTTAATAGTTATATATTTATACAAAGTAAGTATGAAACTAGTCACATATATAGCTTTTGGCTATTTATTTAAATAATCCACTTGCAAGTTTTATACTAGTTGCTATATCTGTAATCTGTTAGAAGATAATTTAATTAAACACTTTGATCTTTATATTATAGCTAACAGATAGCATACTAGTTCTTATATATCTAAATAGCATCTAACCTAACTGTAAGGCTTCAAAGAGTCTTTTTGCTAACTAACTACTCATATTTAGTTCTTATTAACAGAACTCATATTTGCAAGTTTGTATAGACTTCAGTACCTACTTTATAGCATATCTCTAGTATATATAGTATATCTTTGCTTTTGTTATCAAACTTTTAATTCAGATAGTCTAAAAGAACTATGATCTGTTCTTAATATACTAAAGTTATAATATCTAATATTTTTTTTTCTGATTTGAGACTTCTGGCAGCCTGATTGATGATATCTCTTAGCCAAGGTTCTTGTTTACCTGATTTTTTCATATTGGTATTCATTTCCTAGGTCTAGTCTTTACTATAGTACTGTTAAAAATCTATATTACCTTTCTATTTAGGTTTTTTTAAGTAGATTTTAGCTTCTTAGTTCTACAGATTTACATAACTACAAGGACTTATCTTAGATTTGCACTGCCTATTACCAGTTTGTATTTCTTTGTATAACTAGTTACATAAATGTTATATAACCTGCCAGTTATATTAGTGCAACTATAGTTACTAATATCTTATTTTAACTGATCAACAGAATGCTATTGCTATAATACTGTTTATATATTATATAAATAATTATTTAAATTTTTACTGTCAATATGTTTTGAACTCACAACCTACTACTTAAAAGATTAACAACTTATTCACTTTACTAAGTTATCACACTTCTAAAAAGCAGTATTTTAAAATTATATATAAACTTAATAGTAATTTTTTTATATTTAATATTATAAAAATTGTATTAAGAACCTAATTTTAATTATTAAATAAAAGTTGTAAAGTAGATCTTTCTGAGGATGCTAATCCTAGTATAGTAATTAGGTTGTTATCTTTCAAGTGACAGGTCTAAGCTTCAAATCCCACCTATGACAAAATTTAAAAATTATATCTGTATTATAATAACTGTTTTTTGTTAATTAGTTAGCCTTTTGTGGCTATAACCCAGATACACCAAGTTGGGTCTTACTAACATTAGGAGTTTAAGACATCTATATGAAGTGTAATATTATATGTATATAGAAAAATGTATAATTGGTATTGTACAAGACTTCAGTGCAAACTCACAATAAGACCACTGAGTATAGAAAACTAAGAAACTAAAGTGACAAAAACTACTTAGAAATTCTTGAATAAAAAAGTAGCATGAACTTTTGATAGTACTATCAGACCAGTTGAAGTTCATAAACATCTTTATAGAAACCAAAGATTAAACTAAATATTAAATATGTATAAAGAAGCATATAACCAACTAGACTGCCAGACTTGTCAAAGAAAAAAAATATAGAAGTATATTATACTAAGCTATCTGAATTGGTAGTCTAAAATGAGACTGCTAGTTCTGAGTTGTGACTAGTAAAAAATGATGAAAAAAGTGCTAAAAATATAGATATTAGGATTCTATTGAACTTTATGAAGATAAAAATAGTGTAATATAGTAGTTAAACAAATAACTTTTGTAACTGCAAGTATTAGATAACTATAGTATGTTGTATAAAACTAGGTTAGTATATAGTGTTTCTTTAAACTAAATTAAATCAAATATTGAATCAATTTGAATTTAATCATATTAAATATTTTCTTAATTTAATTTGATTTGATCAAATATTTGAATCAAATGTTTGAATTTGATTTAATTTTCAAAAAAATTTAAAATTTTTGATTAATAAAGAAAAAACTTGATTTATAAAAAATTTTACTATATTAATTGATCTTAAGCTCTTAAGTAAAAGTGTTTGTCTAAACAAAATACTTTTAGTTTTATAAAACAAAAAAGTTTGATTGTTTTAATTAAATTTTGAGTAAATGGTTTATAATTTTAAATATTCAATTATAAATATTCAAATTAAATCAAATATTGTTAAATCAAATTAAATTTGATCATATTGAATTTGATTTAATTTAAAAATTTCAGATTTGAATTTAATTTAAACTCAAATATTTGATTAAATCAAATCAAATCAAATTATGGAATCCTATTAGTATGTGTAGAATATATAAAGGCTCTAGTAAGTTTTTTGTTAAAGATAAAGTAGTCCTAAAGATACTGATCAGTATCAAGAACTTGAATGAATATAGCCTTGAAGATGCTCTTATAATACAAGATAAATTGCATATGCAAAGAATTTAAATACAGAAGATAATTAAAATTCATTAAACAATTTGTCTGTACTGCAATAAAAAATTTTTGTATATATTAACTTCCAAAAATTTATCCTAATTTAGAATGCTGAAAATGATCTTATTATATATATACATGCATCAATGCTTAACTTTGCATATTTCTTTAAAAAATTCTATTAAATGTAATGCTAATTTTAAAAAACATTTTTTCAGATCAATAAAAAAAAACCAGTTTTCCTACAAGTTTAAAAATAATATTATTAAAACAAGATCAATTTCATAAATAACAAATAATATTATTTCTTGCTGATTAAGTTATAAATAAGATTCTTACAGTTATCTGTTTAAAAACTTTTGATCAAGTTTTTCATCATTAGACTAAAGACAGCTTTAATATTAAGCAAATATTTTAAGACTAAATTGACATTAAAATTTTATAGAAAACATTTTTTATTAATATGCAGAAGGCAACTTTATAGATGATATTTTATGTTATATCTAATTCTTGAATTGTTTAGAATTTTTATACTTTTTTATGTTATATCTGATTTTAAACTTTTATTAGTTAGCTAAATTTCTTAAGATAGTAATATTAGAGTAGTTAGCACAAGAACTTTAAATAAAAAAAACTGTTAGTTTAATTTGACTAAGATTTTATTATTACATATTATTATTTATTTTATTTATTTATTTTTTAATTTATTTTATTTGCTTTTTTTTTTACTTTTATATTTATTTTTATTTTTATTTTTTTTTTATTTTACTTTTTTTTCTTAATTTTTGTTATTATTTTCTTTGTATAATTTTTATATTAATTTAATTTTATAATTTTTATTTATTACCATCTTTTATATTTATTTATTTATTAACTCTTATTTATTTAGATACAAACTGGTGAAATGGCAAATAACAGATATCACTTCACAAGACATAGCAATGGTTAAAGTGAAATAATACAAGCTTTAACTGAAATATAAATTTAATTTAAGCAAGTATAAAAAAATGATTATTAATTTTGTTTTATAATAGTATATATAATACTAATACTACTATCAATTTCAACTTAGAAATTTTAAGTTTTGTTTCTACAAAGTACTTTCAAGACTACTAAAGCTAGGTTTCTTTTTTTTTATTTGTTAAATTATTTTAGTTGTTTTCTAATTAAATTTATCTATTTTAGGTTTTTTATACTACAAAGTTATTATTATAACATCTTAATAAGCATTATTTTAGCTCTTTCTTTTAAGTTGAATTTATTTTGTATTTTTATTTTCTTGTTCATATGCACTATTCTGAAACTGAGTATCTAGATATTAATTTTTCTGATCTATGTATATATACTTAGTCTTAATTATATAGATTTAGTGTAATCATACATAGTTGGTTTTGGTCAATCTGGTTATATTTGGTCATATTACAATTATTACAGTTATTTTTATCTATGACATTACATAGAGTTCTGCAAATGTTAGGCATATTATTATTAAAACATAGTGTTCATATTAATAGTAATGTAATCAGCATTTGCAAAATCCTAATGCAAATCTTATAAAGAGCCTAGTATAATAGCATAGTAATAAAGTATATAGAATATGTTAATAATAATAAAGTATAAAATAAAAAAAGATTTTACCTAATGCTATACTTATTTATTAGACTACAATAATATTAAAACTGAAATTTATTTGTTAATCTACAGTATACTATAGCAATTATTAAAGTAATAGATTATCTATTTGTAAAAAGAATTATATTAATTCATAAATACTAACTTATTATAACTATAAGGTTTAATAAATTAAAATTAAACTCAGTATAACAGTAAAAAATTCTATAAAAAAAAGAAAAAAAATGTTAGAAAAATAATTTTAATTTTAAAGTTTTTATAATTTGATAACAAAGAAAAAAAAATTAACTACTTTATAACATGATAGGATCTTGTATGATCATAGTTGTAGTGACTTATATTCAACTATTGCTAGAAATATTAAATGTAGAAAAACTATTATATATAATGTCTTAAACATGCAGAAGCAGAAACTGTGATAAAAAAACATCTAGGCCAAAAGTCTATTTTTGACATATCTGCACTAGAAGAACTTAAAAAACTTGTTATACAAGATGCTAAGCATCATTGTCTAAATGCTTGTGAAATACAAGAGCTATGGAATAAAGAAAAAAATTAAACTGTTTCTATCTTTACTATACATTATGCTTTGAAAAAAACTGGTCTTCATTCATGTGTTGCATATCATAAAGCATTAATTTCTAAAAAAAATAAAAAAATATAATATGCTTGGGCTAAAGATCATCTACATTGGTTGACTTAACAATGGCAAAATATCATCTGGTCAAATGAGTCTTTTTTTAAACAATTTTTATTAAGTCATAATATCAGAGTTTGGCATACTTCTGCTGAAGAATTTGATGAATCGTGTTTCATTTCTACTATGGGTCATAGTCTTAGTTATATATTTTGAGGTTGTTTTTTATAATATAGATTAGAACTAATTATTCCAATTTATGATTATATAAATAATGAAGTATATATTAAAATTATAAGAGAATATGCTATCTCTGCTATACATCAGCTAGTTTCTATCAGGAAAGACATTTTTCAACAAGACAATGCATCTGCTCACAAATCCAAAAAAGTTATGAGTTTTTTTAATAATACAAGTATTTTTATATTACCTTGGCTATTGCAAAGCCCAGACTTAAACCCACTAGAAAACCTTTAATAGAAGATTAAAAGCCACTTATACAGTTTTTTAAATAAACTTACAAGCATTGAAGATTTGGAAGAAAAAGTCAAAGCTGCTTGGAATTCGATTCCACCCAGATATTATCATAAGTTAGTCAATAGTATGCCCAATAAGGTAAGAGCATGCTATGATGCTAAAAGTGGATTAAATAAATATTAGTGCCAATGTGCTATGCAAGATTATGCTAATAAAAATAAATATTTTTAATATTGTTTAATCTAATAAATATCTATTTAATTATATCAACATGTTCATAAATTTTATGCAGTATAAAATTGGAAAATTTAAAATATAATATAATTGAATCCAATTTAGATTAGATTTTTAATTACTAATTCTCATATATAAATTAAATGCAAGCTCACTAATCTATAAACATACTGTAAATTACTAAATAAGGTACTTTTTTGATTAGTACTCTCTTGACTTCCTCTCTTCAGATTTGTATTAAACATATATATTTCAAGATTATTTTTTGTAATATTTTGTAAGATACCAAGATACAAGTTATTGGTTTATTTAATATTAAAAAAAAATTTTTTCTAATAGCAAATGCCAGGAGTATAAGTTATGCAAGATTGAAAATACTCAGATAATTTACAGTATTTGCTTGCTAAATGTTTATTAAACTTCTTGTGTGATATCAGAATTATAATAAAAAAATTATATACAAAACTAATTTGTGAAAGTAAAATAAATATGCACAAACAACTAAAATTGTGCAGCAAAGTAATAATTTAAGGCACATTCTTATTCAAATATTTTTTTTTTAAAAATAATTGTTAATTAGATGTCTGTAATCCTGACTCAAATCTTTTGAGACACTATAAGTTTATAAGTAACAATTATAATGAGCATGTATTAAATAAACTTCTGATTATGTGTTGTAAACAATACAAGTTTAATTTAATAATCTTGCTGCACTATAATTATATAATATTATTTGACACACTGAAATACATAATCTACAGATAAGTATTCACTCTACATTAAATTATTTGTTGAAAATAAAAGTTATAATTTTAGTTATTATTATACTTTTTATTTTATAATAGTGATTAAAATTTATAACTTTGGTTTTAACTCAGATTAGGCAAAATAAGGTAAATACTTTTCCATAAGAAAATCATAAATATTCATTGAATTCAGATTATTTATATTAAATAATTTTAATACTAACTTAATTATTATATTAAGAAACAAGTGTTAGGATTTATTTTATTAGAGACTGTTAGTTAAAGCTAATCATAAAACAGATTAATTAATTCAAAAATCAGACACAAACTTGGTCTATTATTATACTAAATATGGATGGTTCTTAGTTATGCTTTAGACAATAAAAATAGCTTTATTAAAGTTTAATAAGTTATATTTTTTTTAGTGACAACCAATATTAAGTGTATCTAACAAGGGCATAAATTTAATGCTTTAGAAGAATAGATTGTACTAGTTAAAAATATGTAATAAAATAAAAATAATTAAATAAAATAATAAATTAAATAATAATAATAAATAACTTAGATTTGCTTTGATAACTATTATCAATAAAGCTGTATATATATAAAATAAAAAGATAAAAGCCAAATTTAATTTAGAGAAGTATAATGTTTATTTAAATTTAAATTTATCTTAGTCAAATTAAACTAATAGTTTTTTTTTATTTAAAGTTCTTATGCTAACTACTTTAATATTACTATTTTAAGAAATTTAGTCAGCTAATAAAAGTTTAAAAACAGGTATAATATAAAAAGTATAAAAATTTTAGACAATTCAAGAATTAGATATAACATAAAATATTAACTATAAAGTTGCCTTCTGCACATTAATAAAAAATGTTTCCTATAAAATTTTAATATCAATTTAGCCTTAAAATATTCACTTAATATTAAAACTGTCTTTAGTCTAATGGTGAAAAACTTGACCAAAAGTTTTTAAACAAATAACTGCTAGATCTTATTTATGACTTAATTAGTAAGAAATAATACTAATTGTTATTTATAAAGTTGATTTCATTTTAATAGTATTATTTTTAAACTTATAAAAAAACTAGTTTTTCTTTATTAACCTGAAGAAATGTTTTTTAAATTAGCATTATGTTTAATAGAATTTTTTAAAGAAATATACAGAGTTAAGCATTGATGCATGTATATATATAACAAAATCATCTCTAGCATTCTAAATTAGGGTAAATTTTTAGAAGTTAATATGTATAAAAATTTTTTATTGCAGTACAAACAAATTGTTTAGTAAATTTTGATTATCTTCTGTAGACAAGATCTCTAGTTAGCTTGTAAGTATGGCATCTAGTGTAGAACTTATATAGCAATATATAGGTAGACTACTTAAATTAAGCACCAAAAGTGCACATATAGCTAGTTATAATCTCTAATGCAAAGAAGCCTCTGAAGGCAACCTATGTTCTATATACTTGAATAAAAATAGCATATCTTGAAGATAAGGACTTTAAAAAAAAAATAATAAATAAAAAATAAAAACAAGAAAAAAGATTAAAAATATTTAGTTATATATAAAAGTTATAAAAAATAATAAGTTGATATAAAAAATTTATCTATTAATTTAATCTAAACAGTACTTTTAAAAGAAATCTATAAGAAAACAAACAAATTAAAACTAACAAAAATTCTATAAAAAAATTTAATAAAAAAAAAATAAAATATAAATTTAAGATTATTAAGATGCTAATATAAAAAAAAACTAAACTAATTTTACAAACCCTTATTTAAACTTTTAAAGAAGCTAAGAAATTTATTTATTTTTTTTTTTTTTGGAGTTAAGGTAAGGTCATGCCTCAGGTCTGTTTATTCGAACATATTGTTACAGTTTGTATAACTTTTTACATTATACATTATCTATTACTATATATCTAATTAAGAAATGAGACTCAGACTAATTTATCTGTGACCT
>CAJVQA010011389.1:0-10748 GCA_910591915.1 Cetraspora pellucida
TATTTATTGCAATGAGCCTCTAATTACACAATCTCTCTAAATGCACTCTTAAATCCTAGCTCAAATATATACTTTATTTGCATAAGTGCACGTTTTTATTATTCCCCAAGCATCTCTTATAAAAGTTGAGTCTTTATAAAAGTTACTTAGAGAGTTTTAACTGTAATTAATTTAAGAATTATTATAGTTTATCCAATAGGATTAAGACTGAGCCTTTTTTTTTTGAAATAACATTAGTATAAGCTACTAAACATCATATTTAACTTTTTTAAAAATATATAAAATTATGCAGACATCTCAGTATTAACAACTTTGCTTTTATATGATATAACGATATGGTCAGAACAGCAAACAAAAACAGATAAAATCAAGAATAATTTAATAAATGTATGACAAGGTTAAAAGCTGTAATAATAAATAGAAAAATTAAAGCTAGAGGGTACTATATTGAAATTATATATAAACTCAATTGTAAAATTTTTTTATATTTAATTTTATAAAAAATTATATTAACTAAACCAATATTAATTTATAAGAAAAGTTTGTAGAGCAGGTTTTTTTGATTTTAATGATAGTAAAATTATTAAATTTAATTAAAAACTCAGTAAAATATAATTTTTTAAAGATTAGATATAAAAATTTATTAATTAAATTAACTTATAGGGTTATGTAAATTAATCAATCAAATTTAGTACCTTTGAACTATCTAGAAAATTTTGAGCTGTTCTAGAAAAACTTTGTGACATATATAAGTATATATTTTTTAAATATAATAATAGTTCAAAATTTTACTATAATAGATAAATTATTTTATTGATATTTTGTAAAATTTTAATAAAAATTAATTATAATTTAAAAAAGTTTTATAAGTAATATATTTCAATTTTATATAAAAATTTCAAAATATCATATAAAACTATATAAAAATAATCTATGTACCCTCTATTATTAATAGTATTCAATAAGCTAGAAAGGATAATTATCTAATTACAAACATCTAATTCACAATTTTTTTTATCATATGTCAATCTAGAAATCACAAAACAAAGTCACAAGATTAAAATAACCAATCAGATAAAAAGAGACACCCCATTTCAGATGCCTATAAACTATACTCTATGTTGTATATTGTATAAACTCCATTTTTGGTATAAGAAAATCATATTCTAGAATAATCCATGTGCAGGTTTATGATTTTGATTAGCTCATGCATTTTTTTTTTACACTTTTACAGTCATACTATTCTTGGAGTTTTACATATTTTTTATATTTGTATAATACTAAACAATATACAAATAGATAGCATTAGACATTTAAATTATTTAATCTTACTTAATCTCTTTCAGTAATCTGGTTTGAAAAAAGTAAATGAGATCTTAAAATTAAGAGTTTTATTCACTTTTTTAAATAAAAAAAGTTGATCTTGCTAACTAAAACTTTGTTTCTCAATAATTTTTTTAGTGTCTAGTCATCAAAAAAAAAAAGCAGCAACTTATGAATGCATATTCACAGATTTGGTTAGTACTTATGAGAAAGTCAGGTTGAATTCTTGTGGCAAAGAAAAATGACAAAATGCAAATGGTCCTTTAGCAGCTAAGAGAATTAAGCTTTATTATAATTACTTTTCTGAGCTTGCTAATCTTAATCTTGATTCTTATTCAATTTGTTCAATACATTATAATTAAATTGTTATTAATAATCAACTTTATGAGCATATTGTAGACTTCATTGAAGAAAATCAAACATCTCAATCTGATGCTAATAAAAATAATTTAAGTGATATCATCGATCCAACAGTTAAGCATAAGCAGATTAAACAATTTTTAGATTTGGCTAAACAAGAAAATCAGAAGAATTTGCAATTAATAATAGAACTTAATGATTAAACTAGGCAAATGCAACAATATATAGATGAACAAAAAAGTAAAATTAAAAAGTTAAAAAGCAAATTATAAAGAGCTTATGACAGTATGGTTGAAATTTAAGATTTATATAATCAACTAAGTAAGTATAATAAAGCCTTTATAGAATAATAGAACACAAGATTTCTGATCAAAAAAAATAGGTTATGCAATTATTGAAATAACAAGAGCAGGTCAGTACAACACTAAACATATAACTATCTATTATAATATTTTAATACTATTGTATTAAACATGAAAGTTAGTTAAACATTTTAATTTCTATTTACTAATTCTAAGTTTTTTAAAATTTGTATATTCAATCTTTAAATTTATGTTCTAATAATTTACATCTTAGAATATGCATTATTGTTTAAAGAAATAGAATTATTAATTTATGATAATTCTGGATTTTTTATTGATCATACATATTATAGCATATAATCTACATGAATGGTTTAATAAATGCAATCAAGTGGTTGTCAAGTTTATAAAGATCTTAGTTTAGAATATATAAGATAATTTTTTAAGCCAAAAAAAGCTTTTTAAAACTGCTACTGCTATTGATTTGATATATGAAACATGTCATAGCAAATATGTATTAAAAGTTTAACTTATCCTTTCAGCTATTAAATTTTCAATTGCTAGGTCAAGAATAATTATTAATATTGATAATTATATTACAAATTTAGGAAGTAAATATTGATTCCAAAAATGAATAGAAAAATCATCAAAACATAAAAAACCTTTGTTCAAAGATCTTTTATTTCTAGCATTTAACTTTAATCCACTCTATCTGAATGTTTTTTGTTCTAATTATATCTATTATTTTCAATATCTACAGTGCATTTTTCCTCTTAAGAACTTTATTTCTATCTATACATGCTAAGCCTTTACTAATATTCCTAATTGCTGCATTGCTATCTGTAAATATTTTTAATTTTTTCTTTACTAATATTGTTAAGATTGCTGTCCATATTGCTAGCATCTTAGCTGTAATAGACGTAGGCCATCCTTTTACTCTAATATTATCTCCTCTTCTGACCAATTTTGTGCTTTAACTATTTGTACTTAACCTATACTCATATTTTTGTCTATTGTTACTTCTTTGTTCTTTTTATTTGCCACATCATCTGTATATATTATGTATTTGTTTTTGTTTCTCAATATATTTCTTTTTAAAATCTCTACTAATTCTTGACTAACATTCTCTCTCACTTTTTGTCTCCTAATTAATTCTATTTCTTAGCCTTTTAATGTTTTTAGTTCTATTAGCTTCTGTTCATTTTTTCTCAGTTCCTCTATATTCATATATTCTATTAATTGGTCAGTGACTGCCTTGATTATATTATTGTTTCTTTCTATTAGTGTATCTGGAATTGTGTTTATTTTGTTGTTGATTCTTATCCAATATTGACAGCTATTTCCTTCTGTTTCTTTTTCTCTCAAATACCCATTGCATTTATCAATTTTCGTTATTAGATTACTTTCTATATTATGCATTTGCCAATGTTTTACTAGTAGCTTCTTCTTTTTTTTCTTAACTATTTTTTCTATTTGCCTATTCTCTCTTGTGTCATGCATTACCTATTCTTTCTTTTTTCTGTCATTTGATAAAATTCTCCACTTAATCTTCATTGCCTGTGTATTAAATCTGCCTGTTTTGAATTGTTCTTTAACTTCTCTGTCTTAAATTCTGTTGAGCACTTTTCCTTCTATCTTTTTGAACCACTTTGCCTTTTTGCCTTTGCTTGATTGGTTCTGGTAAGCCTTGAATTGTTGCCATGTTATTAGTCTTTCTCCCTTTATATCAAGTAGTTGATTTAGGTATATTAATCCTGCTTTACTTATTTTGAGTCCACTTCTTTTCCATAGTCATGGTTCTATTAGTTTAGTTATTCTGAAACCGTAGCTATTTGTTGTCCATAGTTCACTTTTTGTATTTATATTTATTCTTAACTCTTTTACTTTAGATATTGTCAAACAGGCTAAGTTGTTCTTTCAACATGACTTGTCTTCTGGCAATTTCTCTACTTTCTATATGTCTTCTATTAAATTTGCTTTTTGACAACTCTGTGTTATTTTCAATTTTGTTAGCTGCCCTAGTTCATCTTTTCTGTTTAGTCTTGCTATCAGGCCTTCTATTTATTTCATTGTTAGTTCTTGTTGCAAAGTTCTGCAACTACCAAGGTTCTTGTGTTCTATTATACAGTTTTCTAGCATTCTTAATAGGCCACTTTTTTGTTTCGCCAAACTTATCATTAGTTGGTGTATTTCATTTATCTCTTTTTCTGATATCTTCGTTAATTGCAACATGTAGCTTAATTTTGGTATTATTACTATATTGTTTATATATGCTATCTGGCTCATTATCATTTTTTTATATTTAAGGTCTCTTATTGTTTGGCTTATTATCCTTTTTGCTTTTTTCTTTACTAAGATTTCTCGCATTCTGTTGTTTAGCCAGATTCCTAAAGAATGTACTATCTTGTTTCTTGGCTCTTCTATTATCTTGCTTTCTCCAAAATTTATTTTTCTTTCTTCTTTTTTAACTTTCCTATTCATTATTATCAGTTTTGATTTAGCTTTATTTATTTCAATATCATTCATTTTGAAAAAGTCTTCTGTTACCTTTAAAATCTCTAGCAGTTGTTTTTTGCTTTTTGCAATCCATGTCATATCATCTGCATATTGAATTGCTGCTTGGTGATAGCTTGTAATATTGTTACAATGTATTCACTCTTTAACCTCTTGTTCTACTGTATAGCCTAACCTTTTATCTTTCTGTATCTTTTCTAATAATGGGTCATAGAAAAGATGCTATATTAATAGTAATATCACTTCACCTTGATCTATTCTATCTTCTGCTGTTATTTCTTCTGTCAGACCATGTGCTGTAATTATTTTAAGTTGTCTTTTATAAAAAAGATTTAGGATATATTTAATTGTTATTTTGGGTATTTTGACTTTTTATAAGGCTAGTTCAAGACTTTTGAGTAAAACTGAGTCAAATGCCTTTTTCATGTTTTGCAGAATTATCTACATCTTTTTATTTTTTTCTTTTGCCTCTTCTATTATTATGTTTAGAACATGTACTAGTTGTTCTGTTGAGTTTCCTGATAGGCCTGCATAGTTTGGTCCTTTAAGTATTTCTCTTTTCATGAATATTTTGCTGAGTCTTTTTGTTATTGATTTTGTTACCAATTTTCTAAATGTTTCAATTAGAGCTATTAGGTGTATATTGTTCAAACTGTATCCCTATTCTATATCTTTTGGTATTGGATATACTTGTGCTATTTTTCATTTCATTGGTACCTTTCCTATTTCTAAGCACAAGTTTGGGTAAGCTCTAAAAACTTCTTGTATTTTTCTTCTTGCTCATTTGATTAAAGTATAACTTATTCCTTATATTCTTGAAGCTGTTTCTGTTTTGAGGTCTCTAATTATCTTATTCTATTTTTCTTTTTCAATTTTCTTTTCGATATCTTTGTACTATTCTTCTTTAATATAGTTTTGTGATTTATATATTTCTTTTTAGCTTTCTAACATCTCTTCTAATTTTGTATTTCTTCTTCTAAACTGTTTCTTGTAGTGTTCTACTGTCACTTCATTAACTAGTTCTGCTTCTGTCACTAGTCTAGTTTCTTCTTCTGTTTGTTTGATTACTCTGTCAAGTACTACTTTTTTGTATAGCTTGTTTAACAGACTAGCTATTATTTTTTCTTGGTCAGTTTTGATCATTTCGCATCTTTTGTCTATATTATTTTCTATTTGTTTTCTTTGTTTTTGTTTCTATTCCTTCTTCTTTTTCTTTTGCAAGATTTTCTGCCAGCCTTTTATATTTTCTATCCAAGTGTCAGACCATTGTCTTTGGATTTTTGGTAGTTTTGCACCTATTTTCTTGCTGAGCATTTTAAGGTTTCTATTCACTTCACACTTATCTGCTTCTGTGACTTTCTGTCCTCTATTGGTTTTTGCATACTTGACTAGTCTTTGAAGCTCTACAATGGTTTTTTCTTGTTGTTGGTCTTTTTGACTGTGTTTTCTTTTATCATCATATTGTAAACCTTCTTCTTTGATATGTGTTTATTTGCTGCTATTATAATTGCCTCTTCTATTACATTCCAAATTTTGTTAATTTTTTGTATTTTTTCTTTTTCTTCTTGTTCATCTCTTTGTATGTTTCTCAAGATTTCTTTTATTTCTAATTGTTTCTGTAACTCTTGTGTATAATTTTCTCAATCTTCTTCTTTTGCCTTATTATAGAAATATATTGTTCTCGATTGGTTTTTCCTTTTGACTTCTGCTATGCTACTTTTTGTAATTATATGTTTTATTCATATTTCTGCTATTTTGTGCCAAATAAACCTTGAAAAACAAAAATTTTGGAGAAACAGCTTAGACCTGTAATCGCAGATCTGTTTGAAACATGTGAGCATATAGAAAGACAAACAAACAAGCATATATAAATATAGACAAATAAACACATAAGTATTACAGTGTGTATGTGATTGTAAACAAAGTAGTATAGAGTACAGCTACAGATAACACAAGCAAAGACAGAAGAGTCAATGATGCTAAAATTGGTAAGTAAAAGATCAGAGACAGTACTAAAGCTTATAGGCAGCAAAGAATTAGAGCAAGAACTAGCAAACATAGACAACCATTTTAATATAAGAGATATAATAGCAGCAGCACTATGAAAAACAGATTTAATAGAAACAGTACTGCTAAGAAAAATATATAAAGCAATAATTAAAGTAGATATGAGAGACCCAACAAGTGTAGAAAAATGAGCAGAAGAGATAAATTACACAAGCCAACATCCATTAGCAGTGCAAAGTATGAGAAGCAAAAAAGCCCAAATAATACCAAAAGAGAAAATCAATATGCCAGAGACATATGTAGAGAAAATGAAACAAAAGACAGAAGCAGTAGACATAATAATGAATGAAAAAGAGTCATGACAAAATACAAGTTTAGAAGAAAAGAAAAGACAAAAAAGAAGGAAAAGCAAAGAAGCCACAGATACAAAAACAACAAGCATAATGATTGAAGAGACAAAAACAGACAACTATATAGAAGAAGAAATAAGAGCATTAAAGACAGAAATAATAAAGAAGACTATAAAGACATCATTATGGCAATTAGAAACCAAGAAGAAATTAAGAAAAATGAAAAAGACAGTAGTCATGAAACTGAATGATAAAAAAATAGACATAACACCATAGAAGAGCTACTAAAACAAAGTATCTGGTCACCTTCAAACAGAGAATGTAGTAACAAAAGAATGTATGTAGCAAAAATACCAGCATACAATGTATCAGGTAGTTTACAAGAAGAAAGAACAAATTTCATTAAAAGATTACTAGTATCTAACAAACATGTCAAAGAGGTCAAAGAAATGTTTAAGAGAGATAATGCTTGGATCATTGTTATATTTAACTGCAAATATAGCAGAGAAGAAGCAATCAACAAAATCCAAAGAAAACACAATGATTGGTTTAAAATAATTTCAGACATAGATGAACCAGAAGAAGATGTAATTAAAAAAAGTGAGAAACTAAAGCAGAAAGATGAGCTAACAGAAGAAAAAAAAAACAAAAAAGAAAATAAGAAAACAGAAAACAATTCGTTTAACCAAGAAAAAGAAGATATAAATAAAGAAAAAAAAGAAAACACAGTTGCATTAACAGTATAGAACCTTCTGAAGGAGATGACAGAGTATGAAATCAAGTACCTAGTAAGAAAAATTGGTAAAGTAATAGAATGCAGAATCTGAAGAAACACATACAGAACAACAGCAGTGATAAAAGTAAAAAGAGAAGATGGTTAGGCATTTTCATAAGTGATTTCCTTAAGAAATAGAAAGTTAACAAGAATGACAATAGGTAAAGAAGAAGAGGAGAAGAAAGAAGAAAGAAACCAATTCACAGCAAGATTGACAGGAATACTAAAGAGAATTTCTGAATTAATTCTACTGTGAGAACTCAAAGCCAGAAAGGGAATGGCAGAATATATTTCACCAAACAGATAAGGGAGACCAAGAAATTATGCAGTAATGTTATTCAAAAGTCAGAAAGATATATATTTAACTACCAGAAAAAAGGTTTGGTACAATGGAGTTTCAATGTTCTGAGAAGTCAAACTAAAAAGACTAGATGGAAAGTCTTATGCAAGCAGTAGCAAGATATGAGAGACACAAAAGAAAAAAGAAATAGAAGATCTTGACTCAGAATAAGAGCATACAGATTTAGAAAAGCATATAAAGAAGAATAAATATAGAACAAGACTAAATAATAGAAGAAATAAACAAGAAAGTGAAAACTACCAGAACAAAAGAAGTGAAAGAGGAAATTCAGCAAGAACAGATCAAGAAGAAAAAAGATCAAAAAAAGAAAGTGAAGATACAAGAATAAGCATCAGATATAGAGAACGTATTAGGCCAAATACTAGAAAGACTAGAAAGATTAGAGATAGCTAAAAAAAAGGCATGAAAGGCCCAACCAGATTACTTCTAAAGGCGCTATAGTTGAACTAACAAGAACAGATGAGAAACTCGAGGATTTTCTACAAAGAGAAAAAGAAGTTTTTAAAAAAAAAATATTATCGTCTCATCGAAAAGAAGAAAAATGCAGAAAAGGAAAAGCAGTTAGTACAGAAACACTGCAAAACTAGTTAAAAGAAAAGTAGAAAGGGAGGAAAAAAGAGATAAAAGTTGCATGTCACAATATTAATAGATTAAAAACCAAAGGTTGAAAACTCGAAAACTTGCTCAGCTAGGCAGAAGAAGAGGAAATTACAATATTGGAAATTACTGAAACGAATTTTGCAGTAAGAGAAGGGAAATTTTTAGTACACAAAGCAACAAAAAGATATATCAGTTATTAGAATAGTGCAGCAGAAGACAAGAAAAAGGGATCAGGTGTAGGAGTGTTAATAGAAGAACAATAGTCAAAACATGTAGGCACAATTAAAAAGATAAATGAGTATATAATAGCAATCACATTATACTTCAAGCAAATGAAATTAATAGTAATAGGTCTATATACCACCAAGTAACAAAGAAGCAGAAAGAAACATTCAACAAAAAATAGTAGAAATTATCACAAAGAAGAATAGACAAACACAAATAGTAATTATAGAAGATTTTATTATACAGAGAACAATGTTCTAGATAGACAGAACCCACAAACTGCAAGCTACAAAGAGTTATCACTATTTAACAAGTAAATATAGAAATAATATTGTTAAATTAGAAGTTGTTGAAGAGATTGAGGCTGGACTCAATAATTTACTTTTACTTTTTACAAAATTAAAATTAACAAATCAAACTGAAAAAGTTTTACCTAATTCTAAAGTCTTTGAAAATAGTAATAAGAGACCTAAAGTTAAAGAAGAAAATTATAAAGATTTGTAATTAATTATTTTTTTTAAGTTATATTTTTTATTAAATAAATATATTTAGTCTGATAATAATTTTACAACTTCTAAAATATTAAATTCTTAAGTTAAAGACTCTTACAAATCAGTTATATCAAACATGTTATTTTGTTTAATTGTTTCTATTATATAATTATCATTATTATTGTCATTTTTAACTTTGGCTGAATATCTATCTTTATGATTATCTAATTCAGTTTTATATCATGAATTACTTTGATCTTTATTTGAAACTAATAAACATGTATTTACTTCCTTAACAGTATCTAACATCATTGCTATAATCCTATTTTTATCTTTTGACCAGGTTTTATCATCAATATTATATAAAATATTACTAACTATATCTGTTTGTGCTGCTATAATTGCTTTATCTATTTGGTTTACAATAGTTTCTCTTTGTGAACTGAAAGTTTCTTGTTTGTAAATCTGAGAAACCTTCTGATTTGAAGTATAAATTCAATTGAAAAAACTTCTTATAGTATCTACAGTTATCTCAGATTTATGAATTATTAAAATTAAATTCTTTGTTCTTAGATATTTTTTAGGAATGTTTACTCTATTATTTACAATAAACAATCTATATCAAACTGAGTAATTTGTTTCACAATTATTTGAAACCATGTTTGATAAGAGGTTATCAAAATTGTTGATATAATGATTCAAAGTTTTGAATTCATCAGTATAAACAATATTAGGAACATAGAGTTATATATATTCACTTAATCAATATTTACATTGAATAGGAATTAAAAATTCTTCTTCTTTCTTATTAAATAAAAGGAATACAAATATATCAAATCCACTATCACTAGTAAACTTATAATTGCCAACATTAAAAACTTGGAATGGTTCACTAAAATCCTATTCACTAAATATAAGTTCATAATCTTCATCTATTAAGTCTGTTTTTTCAAATACTGCATTATCTTCAACTTTCATTTCACCAACTCTTGCAACTCAGAACTTGTGATCTCTATGTAAAAACAAGATTTTTCTACCAACAATCAAGTAAAAAGTGCATAGAAAAATAATCTTAAAGAGAAGAAGGTTGTAAAACTTTTTATTCATAATATATTTAAATAATTCTTCTGTTACAAGATTCTTATTGCTTAAATTATACTTTAATTCAAAAATGCCTCCTTTTAAGGAAGGCCTAATATTGAATGGATTCTTTTTAGATGCAGGTCTATAATTCGATTTACTTATGTTTAATAAAAATATAAGAAAGTAAAGGTATCATAACTTAATTATTTATTATAATACATATCTTTATTGTTATATAGCATGCAATTTTTTTTTTTTTTTTTTTTTTCCTTAAGCAGTTACGCTAGTACTTTATTAAGATTTTGAAACTACATTTGCAATTACATAAATATCCTTAACAACTAAGTCTAGCATCAC
>CAJVQA010011390.1:0-10748 GCA_910591915.1 Cetraspora pellucida
ATAATGCTAATAAATAATAAAATATACATTCATGAAACTATACTAAAATATAATAATAAAATTCGTTCTATAACATTGCTTTTTTTAATGTTTCTTTTTTATTATATTTACTTAATAGTTAAAAGATCTAAAATTTATGTCTATTAATGCTAATTTCTTTGCCTATTTTCTATAGTACTATGTGAACTATGCATACTTCTGCTATTTTGAGTATTTTTAGTATTTGGTTGTAAAGAAGCAAATTATTTGGTATAATATTTTTTGAATCATAAATTGTTAGATCTTTTGCTATATATTCTAAATTATCAGAATTTCTTATAGGTTTCAATAAAACTGCCTCTAGTATTTTCTATCTATATATTTTCTATTTCTATTACTAAAACTTTTAATATATTGAATTAGATTTGTACTGCATAATAGTTCTAATTTGGTTTGTATTTTCATTTCTAGACTATTTTATTGTTTATTCATCTGCTTATTCTATATACTATACTTATCTGTTATTTTTTAATATAGCTATTTGTTATTGCTATTTGTTGTTTAGTATAATATGATGTGTTGTTTTTGTTTATATTAATGGCTAGTTACATGTTCTAATTTTATTTTCTAGGTCTAATGCAGTTTTATAGTTTTTTTAAAAATTTTTTTCAAAAACTGTAAAACTAGCCAAAGTTTTGTTTAGCAAGACTTTATTTATACTACTATTAAAGTAATATAGTTGTATTTTGTATGCTAAGTCTTTTGTTTAGAAATTAAGAATTAGTAAAGAGAGTTTTTTTGCTATTCTTAAAAAAAAAATTACTTATTAAATTAAATGCATTAATATTTAATAAAATTATTATTATAATTCTACTTTTGATCAATAATAGTTTGATAATTATAATGTTTTATTATAGCATTAGCTTTTAATCAATAATAATTTAGTAATTATAGCATACTTATAAAATTAGTAATTTTGTTTTTTAATTATAAAGTTGTCAACAATTAGAATATAAAAAAATAAATATAACACTTTTATTTATTATCAAAATATGCAGAAAGTAATGCTAAACAAATATATAATATATATTTTTTTTGCTTTTGCTAAGGCTGTAGTTATTAGAAGCTATTGCCTTTATTGTATTTTAATTATAATTACATAATTTGTACAAGGTGAGTATACAACTAGTCATATATACAACTTTTAGTTGTCTATTTTAAGTAGTTCCTTGCATAGCAAATTCTACACTAGCTATTATATCTGTAATTTACTAGAAGATTATCTATTTAAACACTCTGATTCCTATATTTATATTAACAAATAGCATACAAGTTCCTGTATATCTAAGTGCCATCTAACTTAAGCTTAACCTCTTTTTTTGTATATTTATTAAGCTGTTACATATTTCAAAATATGTTACCTAACTGTAAGGCTTCAGAAGGCCTTTTTGCTAACTAACTACTTATATTTAATCTTTTTGTTAACAGAATTCACTTTTGCAGAGTTCACCTAAACTTCAGTACTAACTTTATAGCATATCTCTAATACTTATAGTATGCCTCTGCTTTCAACCTCAGACTTCCAATCCAGATAGCTTAAAAGGACTGTGATCTGTCTTTAATACTCCAAAGTCTGTTTTCAAGATTCTTTTTCTTTAGTTCAAAACTTTTAGTAATTTGGTTAATGATACCTCTTATCTGAGGTTCTTGCTTACCCAATTTCTTCTACATTGATATCTGTTTTCTAGATCTAGTCTTTACAGTAGTACTGTTAAAGATTTGTGCTACCTTTCTATTTAGATCTTCCAAAGTAGGCTTTAGTTTTTCAGTTTTACTGATTTATATAGTTATAAGAACTTATTTTGGGTTTGCATTACCTATTGCTAGTTTGCATTTCTCTATATAACTTCAATATTGTGCAGATGACCTATGATCTGCCAGTTATACTAGTGTGACTGTAGTTACAGATAACTTATCTCAACTGATCAATAGAATGTCTTGTTGTAATACTATCTATATATTACATAAATAATTATTTAAATTTTTGCTATCAGTAGGTTTTAAACTTACAATTTACTACTTAGAGGTTGACAATTTATTCACTTCATTAAGTTGCCATACTCCTAACAAACATATAATATTAGTTATAGTTATATAAATATATTCAGTTTATTGCTTAAATAATTATATTATAATTACATTAGACTATAATATTACTGGTCTGAATTTTCTTCTAATTAATAACAATTTGCATTATTTTTTTTTCTTATAATTATTTTTTTGTTACAAATATATTTGTTTGGTTTTAATATAATTTTTAATACCTGTAAATATAAAAACCTATAAACTAAAATTTAAATTCTTGAAAATTTTTATTAGTTGCATTATGTTTCTTAATTAAAACTTATAAAATTTTACATTTATTTTTAATATACTTTCTTGTTCAAACAAGAATTTTGTAATTGAATTGAGTTTTAATTTCAATAAAGAAACTAATGCTAAAAGAACTAATAAATTATTTTTTAATATGATAAAAACACATCTTATCTGAAAGTATTTTAAACAAACTTCAAATAAAAAATTTATTTTCTGCAACCTATATTCTAAAACTAAATACAGTATTAGAACTAGTATTAGTACTATTAATTGTTTTAGTTATTATCTTCACAAGCTATATAATATTATAGTATAATGAAAAAAATTAAAAAAATTAAATAGTCTTTTGGTTTGATAGATTGTTTGCAATTAACAACTATTTTATATAGTTAAAGATAAAAATTTTTGTATATTTGTTTTTGAACTTAATTTCTATTATAAGCTTTTTAGTAAACAAACAATCTAAATTATATTTAAAAACTATATAAAAAAGAATATAACTAACTATGTTATTTTCTTAAAACTTTTAGACATAAGGTGTCAATTATAACTAATGCATAGTTTGTATGCACAAATTAAACTTTTCTCATAATTACTTTGCATTAAATTAATAATAAATAATAGTTATATTATATATTTTTAGATTTTGTTCTCTTATATAAATAACATATAAATATTTTTTTTAGCTGAAATAATTTTTAAAATAATTGAAAATTTTGAATTAAAAAAAATTTTTTGTTAATAACTACTAACAATGCTAGTAATATAGATATCTGTAGTAAACATCTTATTAGTATGTTAAAATATTACTATAATAATAATACTTTTTGCAAGTTGTAATATGCTGTCTATATATTTAACTTCACTATTATCAATAATCTTTCTATGATTAATAAGTTAACAAAAAAAACACAAAATTTTGCAAGTTATATTTATTATTTCCAACTCTGCTTAGAAGAATTAAAAAAATTTTTGTATAAAAAATTAACAATTTTTAATTTCTAAGCTTGATTGTTAAATTAGATAAAATTTGCTATATCTAATATTAAATAAATTATATAAATAAAATATATAACAAACATATTAGAAGTTTTAATACCACAACTTAAAAAACAATATATGATTATTTAAAATTAAAATAATATTTAAACTCTAATAATGCTATTAGAATTTATTTATAAAACTACCAAATTACTTTTTTTATTAACTATTGAAGATGTGTGCACAGTTATTTTTTATAATTGTTATATATCTTACTAAAGCTAAAAATAAAATTACTTCAACAAAATTATAAATATCTAAAAAATTTTGATAAATATTAAAATAAATTATAATTCTCTCTTCTAGAAATAGTATTACTTAATCTATTATTCAAATTTTTTACTTTTTATTCTAGTTATAAAAAAAATTATATATACCAAATAATTAATAAGATTTATAAAAACTACACTCTCTCTGATAATGAAATAACTACTCAAATTATATGCTTAAATTAGTTAAATTTAACTTATAATTAGTTTTGAAATTAATTAAAATAAACTTATAATAATATATTTGTTAGTTATAATGTATTAGATGAACACTTGAATATGCCTAATAAAAATATAAATACATTTGCATTTTGAAAATTAAAATCTTCAAATATAAAATAAATACCTCTTGTTAAAATAACTTAAAACTACTTAATTGCTCAAGCAACTAGTATATTAAGCAAACAGATCTTTTTTCTTGCAAAATATACAATAAATATTATATTAAATCAGTTAAAAAATGAAAAGATTTATGCAAGTCTCTGTTTAAAAATATAATATGATGTAAAGATAATAAGAAATAATTTTAAAATTTAAAATTAGTTTGCTAATATGTGTTTTTTTGTAATAATTATTATATAATAACTGTAAAATTTTAAAAGAATATTATTAAACCATAAGGATAGAGCTACTGTAAGATTATTATAGAACTAATTTTTGACAGAAATGAACTTGTTTTTAACTAGTTCTGGACCAGACCTTTTAGGGATCAAACTGGAACTAAATCAGATGCATCACTTAATATTTTTATCGAAAAATTGTAAAAAAAACAAATGTAAATAAACATGTTAACTAACTTCTGATTTCTAAATAAAAGTTTTTAAAATAAACTCATAGAACTCAATTTTAACTAGCAGCTTAAAATTTTCATGATATAAGAATACTCAGTTAATACACATAGTATAAAACTATTAAAGAGATGTCTTGTTTCATGTATAAGATTATTTCAGAAAGAGTGATCTTTCTAAAATAGAAATATGCATATTCTATTTATCACAAGAGAGAAAATATATTCATTTTTGGTAGTATGCTAAAATATAAAGTAGATAACTCTATTAAATAAATATTGACTTTAATAAAATTTCTAATTATTATAATTTGAAAAGCTTTATTTTTCTTGTAAATATGAAAAACATCTATTTGAAAATATTATAAGTATTCTTATAAAATAAATCTAAAAAGCAAATAAGGTTTAATTGAATGTTTGCTAATTGATAAAATTTTTAATTGTTGCCAGTATATAATAAGCTTTACTGTCTTTTATAAAAAATTAATACATTTTAAAATTATATTATTTAAAAATTAATACATTTTAAAATTATATTATTTAAAAGTAGAATATATGATTTTTAAATTATATATAAAACTTTTGATAAATTTTTATTTAATTAAAAATAAAAAAATATTTTTTTAAGTAAACAGCTTTTAAATATTAATTAAAAATTATAGAATATGTTTTTTTTTTTTTTTAATATTAAGACAAGTAATTGCGATCTAGGAGTTTATTGATAATTAGTCAGCATATAACTATTGTGTACAATAGCTACAGAGACAATTATAAAAAGAGTGTACAACTAGCCATTTGTATAACTTTAGTTATTGTCTATTTTAAGTAGTCTGCCTGAAGGTTCTACACTAGTTATTATACCTAGAACCCATCTGTGGGTTCTCTATTTAAACACTCTAGTTCTTATATCCACCTTTACCCTATCAACTGCAGAGTTACTGCAAATATACTATGATTACTAAGTCATATTTAACTTTATACTAAGCCCACCAGAGCCTTCTATATCTCATACTTATAGCTGACCTGATACCACTCTGGCCTAGGTCATTACTTGCAGTTAGAGCTAACCATTAAACTGCTATATACTTATAAAGTTCACTAGAACCCTGATATCTTCTTTTCCAACATTTTCCTCTTACTCTGAACCTACAAGATTTCCCAAACTACCAATCCAGATAGCCCAGTATAGTATCCTAAGATCCTTTTCCTTCAGTGATTTCTGGTAGCCTAGTTGGTATATGCTTCTCTATATATATTATCATTCATTCTATCTTAGTTATTCCTTCTAAGGCTTTCAATAGTCTAGTAGCACTATTGAAAGTCCATGCTACCTTTTTACTTAGAATTTCCAAGTGAATTTCTATGCTCTGGTTTCTTAGAATTATGTGCCCAGTGGTCTTATCATGGGTTTGTACTGAAGTCTTATATAAAACCAGTTATTTAACATTTCTCTATATATGTATAATATTACAATTTGCATAGATGCCTTGAGCTTCTATTCAAGATAGTGCACCTAAGATTACAAATCATTTTCTGCTGTCTAACTGATCAACAAGATACAGTTACTGTAATACGGATATAATTATTCAAATTTCACTATCTATGGGATTTGAACACTAGATCTGCTACTTAGAAGTTAACAACCTGTCCACTTCACTAAGTCGTCATACTCCTATAGAATATGTTTTTCTAATTTTAATAATAGTAAATTTATTAAAATTAGTTAAAAATTAATTGAGATACAAATGTTTAAAAATTAGGTATCATAAATTATTTATATAAATTATATAAAGATTATATGATTTGGTCCAATTATGATCAACAATTTTGTATAACTATAAAAAATTTAAAGCCACTATAGAGAACTTTGCAATATATATAAGTATATTTTTAAAATATTTTATCTATTAAAAATTTTACTATCTTATTTTATATTATATAAAAATTTGATAAAAATTAATTGCAATAGTAAAAAGTTAACATAACTCTTCCTGTAGATCCCTCGACCAAAAATTATTGAAAAGCAAAATACAGAAAAACTACAAAATCTGCTAGGGAACATCATTTAGGCCCTTAACAAAAAAGAAAGAACAGCAAAAGTTACATCTAGCTAAATAACAAAGACACAAGTAGAAAAGCTTAGAAGTAGCACAGCTTGGAAAAATTGGAAAAATTTTAATGAAAACAAATTTTTTATAAAAATTTTGGGAAATCCCTGTGACTCTGTTGTGAAGATCAATTAGGTTACATGAGAAATGCAGAAAATAAGAAAAGTAAACAAACAAATACATGTAGTAAAGTAGTCTACTAGAATAAGCACATGATATAACAACAACCAACTAAAACAACCAATAGCCAAAATATATAATAAAGATATTATAGAGCATATTAAAGATATAAAAGACAGAAATCACAGATATGTTGATTGCAAAATATTAGACCAAGTGCTTAAAACACCAACAAAAGGCCCAAGCAACATAGAGCACATTGCAAAGAATTTAGCAATCTATAACCCAAAACACATTACACTACAAGACTTGCTAGTTTATAGCCAAGTTATAAAAGTCTTAAGAATAGCAGAGATAAGCTGGCTTAAGAAAGGAATAATTGACAAGTAGGCAAAAAAGCTGAGATCAATAAGCTACAACTCAAGCTTATTTAAATATAATGTAAATATAAAAAGAAAAGAAGCTTATTAAGAGAAAAGCAGAAGAAATATGATAAGTATATTAGTTGAATCTAACAAAGCAAAAAAATCCATTAAAAGTGAGCAGAGCCAAGAAAAGAAACAATTCCAAAAAGTTAAAGCAGAAATTAGAAACACTAGAAAAGCAAATAAAAGAGCTTAGCATCACTATATTACAATACCAAACAAATTAAGTCACAAGTAATTTAGAACTTAAAAAAGAAATATCAACAGAAAGCAAAGAGACAAATCTAGAAATCACAGATATAGAAATAATAGAATAAGAAAAAGAAACGAACAATGAAAATGATGAAACAATGTTTCCTACAGGGACAATTGAACATAATTAATGGTCTTTGGATAATCGAATATATAATAAAAATAGGTCCTACAAAGCAAACATGCTGACATATACCTTGCTAGGGAAAATCAAAGAAGAAAGAATAAAGTATGTCCAGTGGATTTTTAGAAAAAATCACTACATTAAAACAGTCAAAGAAGTATTCAAAAATGGAAATAATTAGATAGAAGTAGATTTTGACTATAAGCATAGCAGAGATGCAGCAATGAACAGAATCAAGAGAAAAGAAAAAGAATAACTAAAACTCATATCAGAAGAATCCAAAAACAAAACGCAAGATACAAAACAGCAAGAGGAGCATAACACTAAGAAAAGAAAGAAGGAAATACAAGACAAACAAAAACAAAGAAGAACAAGAAAACAGAAGAGTCAAATGTTAAAAATAAAAAAAGAAAAGAAAAAAAATACAAAGACACAAGTCAAGCAAGAGCAGAAGTTAAAAACACAAAAAGCTCTCAGACAGAAGAGGATTTAAAGACAGAAATCTACCTAACGATTTGGGACTTGTCAGCAAATATCAATATAGAAGAGGTAGAACACATGTGCAGAAACATTAAAGATGTCAAATTAGAACAAATTAAGAGGTCCAAATACAAAGCCTTCGCAGTAATATATATAAAGAATTTAAGAGAAGAAAACATTCCATGAGCTTTGCCAATTGGTACACACAAACTAGCAAGAATTTCCAAAGGCAATAAAGATTATAGCCTACGAGACCAACACAGTCTATATACATTAAAGTTACTAGAGCTTTCAGGAAATGCATCTGAAGTGCTACTACTACGATGCTTAAGGAAGAAAGGTGCTAAGTCAGTATATATACCAACAAACAGAAATGGAAATCAAAGAAAATCTGCAATAATTACTTTTGCATCAGAGAAGGAGATGAAGGCAGCACAAACCAAGCCAATTAGGTTTAACAATCACTTGCTATTTTGGCAAAGTGAAATAAAGAAGAAAATGCAAAAAGAAAATGAAGAAGATCATTATGAGAAGTACATAAATACACATGACATAGACATAGATGTAGATGCAGAAGTGTATAAAAACAAGAGTAACAGGAGAAAAGAAGATACAGAAAAGTCTGCCAAAAATAAAAAGAAGCATCGCATATACCTAACAGGAAGAGAAGATCCACAAACACGAAGCCAAGACCTTCTGGAAAAGATACTTGAGAGGCTAGAGAGACTTGAAGCAAAGCAAAACAAGACAAGATGGAAGACAGAAGAAGAAATGACCAACTGCTCCTAATGGTGCCACAGTTGAATTAATGAGCATAGACCAGAAGATTGGAGAGTTTTTGCATAGTGAAAGAAGAATTTTCGAGGAAAGAAATACAGATGCATCTCTTGGTTATAGTGGAAAAACAAGAAGAAAAGAGAAAGAGAAGATGGAAAACATGGAAACAAAGCATAAACATTTAAAAGAAAAATAGAAACAAGGAAAGAAGAAAATAAAAATTGCATGCCACAACATCAATGGACTTAAAACAAGAGGATGGAAGTTAGAAAACCTTTCAGAATGAGCAGAAAAAGAAGAACTAACAATACTAGGAATAATGAAAATGAACATTACAGAAAAAGAAGGAAAATTCTTATTGCATAGTTGTAATACACAGTATAAGGGGTATTGGACTAGTGCAGTAGTAGACAAGAAAAAAGGTTCAGGCATAGAAATTCTAATAGATGAAAGTAGAAAAAGCATATAGAAGCAGTTAAAAGAGTTAGTGAATACATGCTTGAGGTAAGATTATATTTTAAACAATTAGAATTAGTGGTACTGAGAGTATATATTCCTCTAAACAACAAGTCAATTAGTAAAAAAATCCAGCAAAGAATTGTAGAGATAGTAACAAATAGAAAAAGATATACAGAAGTGATTGTACTAGGGGACTTCAATCACACAGTAGACAATATACTAGACAGACAGCATCCACAAACGTCAAGCTACAAGAAATTACCAATATTCAGCTGGCTTAAGAGACAAAACTTTATAGACTCATACAGAAACCTGCATCCAACAAAAGAAGCATACACATGGTCAAATCAGGAGATGGCAACAAGAATAGATTACATCTGGCTATCAGAAATACTTGCATCAGGTCTACAGAAAGCAAATATTGAAGAAGCAGAAGGCTTGACGAACAGTGATCACAAAATAATAACAACAGAAATATGGATAGAATATATAATCGCAAACTGCAGTAAGGCAGAGATTAAGCGAAGAGACCAAACAAGAACAATATACCTATATGAAGAAGCAAAACAAGAAGACTGGGAAGAGTATGCAAGAGAGCTGCAAAATCAACTAGAATGGAAAAGAGTCTTAAAACGACTAGAAGACGATAATGTGATTACAGAATATAGTACAGATATACTAGACCAGATGTGGGATGCAATAGAAGAAGCTATAATCAAAACAGCAAACAAACAAATCCCAAAAAAGAAAATCTTTAACACTAAATTGAACAGAAGACAAAATCAGAAAAAGACAATGAAACACAAATACATCATCAAACTTTAGCAAATAATCAAGAAAGCAAGAAGTAAAAAGAATCAGAATATGGAAAAGAATGAAGGTGTAGAAATAAATAACAAACTTCAAATCATAAGAAAAGAGCTAGGAGCAACGTTGCCAAAACTACACAGGTAGTGATCAGAAGCCTGGATAGATGATATGAAAGGCTGGCAAAGAATATTTAAAGAGGAAAGAAGAAAGGAATGAGAACAAACACAAAAAAAACAAATAGAAGAAAATATAAACAGAAGATGTGAAATGATCAGAACAGATCAAGGTTGAATGATTGCCAGCCTACTAAACAAACCATACAAAAAGATTGTACTAGACAAATTTATAATGCAAGACAAAAAAGAAGTTGACCTAATATCAGAACCAGATACAGTCCTAAATGGTTTAGCAACTCACTTTAAAAACCAGTTCAAAAAATGAAAAACCAAACTTGAAGAAATGTCAGAAGAATAGAAAAGAGTATACAGCCCAAAAGATTGGATCGATGAGACCTGGTATAGGAAAGTAGAAGAAAGAATAGAAGAAAGTGAATGGGAAGAAATACTTAGAAAGCTTAAAGTAAATACAGCTCCAGGAATATCAGGCATAAGCTATATATTAATTAAATATGCAGAGAAAAGAACACAAAAGATTTTCAGAGGCTTTGCAAATCTGATTTTAGAAAAAGGAGACATACCGAAGAAGTGGAAAGTTGCACAAATATATCCAATCCCAAAAGAC
>CAJVQA010011391.1:0-10747 GCA_910591915.1 Cetraspora pellucida
TTTTGCTATATAATAATAATATAATAATAATATAATAATTATATCATAAATATATTTAGCAAAATTTGAAGTTTTTGTAAAGAAGTAAACAAGATATATATAAATAAGATTAGAAAAAAAAAAGTCAAAGAGTAAAAAATCAAATAGCAGTAGACTAAAAAAATTATCAAAACTCTTTCTAATGATCACTTGAACCAAACTTTCCAAAAAAATGAACTACAAAAAAATTATATAATTAATTTATTAAACTTTATAAAAACCTTTCTGAAATACTGTACATGCATTGTTAAACATTGAAATAGAGTTAAAAAAGAGTTGCAGTCTTGTAGTAATGATTTAAAGAACACTTTAGAACTATAGAAAAAGTAGTTAATAAAAGCCAAAGTTTCTTATTACATAAACAACAAAGTTAGATATATTAGTTCTATACAACTGTAAAGCTTACAAGAAACATCCATAAGAGTTCAGAACTTACAAAAACTAAAAAGTTGTTTTATCTAGTATTTTTATTTTTTTAAAAAAAAATTTTTGTAAAAGTGGTGATTCAGTTTATCCTTTCTTAAAGATCAATATATAAAATTATCAAAACAGTTAGCAGTATTTATTTTTTAAATGAAATTGTTGACAATATAGATCAAAAATAATATAACAATACAAACATGACTATACATGTGCCTCAAGCTGCTAGAAACCTATTAAATACTGTTTTCAGACTAACCAGTATTCTATGCTATCTTTTATAATAAAGTCAAGTTTTTTTTTTTTTTAGTTTTTTGTTTAAATAATTTAAATAAATAGAAAATAATAGAATAATTTCTATTTAGTATAGTTTATAATTTTTATAAGCCCAGCATAGGCTTATAATTGTGATTGTTTTTTTAATATTTGTAAATTGCAAATTTTATGTCTAACACAAACTTAAAATTATAACAGTCTGATTTTTTGTAAATTACAAGTTTTACACTTTTTTTTTTTCTTATTTATCTCTTTTCTTTTTTTTATTTTTTGTTTTGTATCTTTTATTATTTGTCTCTATACCTCTGTTTTTTTATATATTGTTAATATGTAGTTTTTCCTTTAACTATAGTGATAACAGAAATTGCTTAATTATAATATGATGACTATAACTTGACAGGTTTTATACAAAGTCTACACAAGACTTAACAAAATATAGAGTGATTTGGGATTTTAAAACAGAGGCAACAATAGATAGTATATGAAGATACTAAATATTGCATTTAGTTTATTAACTATGAAATGTATAAAGACACTTAACTTTCTTAAAAAGTCAGAAAGTAGTACTTTTATAGATATTTTACATGTATAAATTATTATAATAAAGACTACTCTATTACTAATAAATGCTATTTATAATAATAAGAACTAATAGATATAATAGAAATAATAGAAATGATAGATATAATAGAACTAATAGATCTGATAGAAATAATAAATATAATAGAAATAATAGATCTACTAGAAATAATAGAAATGATAGAAATGCTAGATTTTTAGCATAGTAATTTGAGCCAATCAGAATCAAGTTACATATATTACAATTTAATACTTTCATCAAAATTATCCCAATTTTATGATCTTGTAATTAGAATCATATGATCTTGTGCTTGTTAGAATCATCTCAGTGAGTTGAATTCAATGATAATTGTTTCATCCAATTTGGTTTAGTACATCAAAAGTTATAATCAAAAATGTGTAAAACTCTTAATGTTAACATTCTCCTTTACTTAGTTTTGAGCTTCACAAAAATTAAAATAGAGCATAATAGTCAGAACTTAAGAGACTATCAATTATTGAGAAAGTAGTTGTATTGATTCTAAAAATTTGTTCAATTCCAAGGTCATGAAAGATATTATAAGTTCTAATTGAAACTCTATAATAATAGACATAAATTTTCCTTTTACTTGTTCTTCATTCTTTTAGATATTTTTCTAATAATTCACCCAAGTAATAAGTATAGGCAAGTTGTTTTTTTCTTTGAAACTATTAGTCCTAAGGAGCTTTCTATATGTAGTAGTTATTTATTTTTGTAGGTCTTGAGATTTATTGGTTGGACAAGATACAGTAGTCAGAAAAGCAGATACAGTATTTAAAAGATCTGAGAGAATAGTGTTAAAATAGGTATTTATTATAAAAGAGTATTATTTCTATTGGTATAAGAAGATGATTGATTAATAACAATCATAAAATTTCACAAATGTCTATTATAATATCTTTTTAGCAACAAAGTATTAATTAATGTTTTCAAAATATTGCCTTCTAAGGTTCGCAATATATAAACATCTGGTGCAACTTTTTTATTTACAAAATAAGGTCCTTTCCATTTGGATAACAGTTTGCCAGAATAATGTTTGTCTCTTATGGCATTGTATAAGAGAACTTTATCTTCTTTTCTAAAGATTGGTTTGACTTTTTTGTGCTTTTTGTTCTAATAAAATTTTTGTCAAATTTGAGTTTTCTTAATATTGTTTTTGGCTTTCTCTTATACTTTAGGCAATTCTTTAATTAAGAAAAATAATTAGGTAGAAAAGTTTTCTTTTAGTAGGTCATCAATATCAAAGTTTGAAAATTTTGCTTCTTTTCTATAAGTAAGGTAGAAAGGTGTAAACTTGGTAATAGATTGTTTTGCAGTTCAATAAGCAAATAAGATAGATGGAATAAAGATATTCTAATCTTTGTCTTGGTCAGTTAATTTTGCTAAAGATTCACATAATGTTCAATTGAATCTTTTAACTAGTTCATTGGTTTGTGGATAATAGGAAGTAAAAAGTAAGTGTTGGATTTCAAATTTTAAAGTGAGCATTTTTATTAGCTCATTATTGAAATGTGTTCCTCTATCTGATTGCAAGTATGTAGAACATCTATATTAACAAATAATATCTTCATAGATAAAGTCTACTGTATTTTTGGCATTAGCTTTAGGTACAGCTTTTGCTTCTAGCTATTTGTTATATAGTCTGTAACAATTATAATATATTTGTTTTGTTGAGTAATAGTAAGTAAGGGTCCAACAAAATCTATACCAATTCGATGAAAAGGTGCTTCTACAGAAATTGGTTAAAGAGGTCCAGATATTCAGTATTTTCTTCTCTTTTGGCAGATATCATATGTTTGAATATAATTTTTAATATTTTTATATATATGTGTGGCCAATAATATCTGTTTTGAATTTTTCCAAACATCTTATCTGTTTTAAGATGTGTTTTAATTAGATAGTTGTGTATTAAATAGAGAATTGGTTCTACTTTATATGCTTGGATTACTTTAAGTAATTAGTATGTCTTTTGTTTTTTTTTAGTCTTGTTTATAAAGTAAATTGTTCTTAATAATATAGAATTTATTTTGAGATTCTAATTGTTTTCTCTAACTTCCTATAAAAGTTATAGGAAAATTTGCTGTTTTTAAGAAATACTTAAAGTTGTAATAAGTAATAGTTTTCATTTTTAACTAGGTTGCTAGGACACTGACTATCTAGACTGAATTTTCTTTAATATCAGATTTGTCTCAATAGAAAGAGAAATTAAATATAATTATAAAAGTATATAGAGCTCTAGCCTTACTCTATGCAGTCTTAGACATCTATTTACTCTAGGCTCAGGAGAAAACTAAACTAAAAATAAGTATACTATATATATAAACTAATAAAATAATAAAGTATCAATATCTAACTAATAAATATAATATTTTAATATAATAATAAAAATAGATATAATTGTTCAAAGAAGTAAAAAAAATTATATTTTTAGTACTTCAACCAAGGGCCTTACAAGACTTGGATCCTAGCAGAAAGCTCACCTTAGCCAGTTTCAAATGTATGACCTATACAGCCTAATAATACATCTTAGACTATTAATCTATATCAAAAATATTACAAAATTTTAAATCTGTACCCTTTTTGAAGATCATTAGGATACTTCAAATGTCCAATAAGATTATAAAATCTCATGTGACTTACAAATCTTTGTTATTCTAAATTTGTTAAATCAATTTCTAATTAATTTCTAAATTTAGTAACTCAATCTCTAATTGATGTCTAATTTTATTTCATTATTGTCTGTTAAATTTATAGTCATTTTGTTACTTCTTTTTTTTTTGTAAGTTTTTTTTTTACAACAACCTCAACAATATCAATAACAACAACTTTAATAATAATAATAATAATAACAATATTTCATCAAAGTCTTCTTGGAAATATGTGTCATGCTCGCCAAAATGGCAATAATGCCTTATATGAGGTCTTGAGGATAGTCCAAGTTGAGAACAGATAATAAATATTAACTTAAAACTTTTCTTGTTTTCTCTTTTTTTTTTTTTTTTTTTTGTTGTTACTTAACAAAACTTGTTTACAGTTTGCATTGATTGGTGGCCTTATTAAAAAGAAGAATACAAAGTTTAAAGACAGAGAAGATTTAAGAACAAATACAGTTGCAAGAGTGCAGAATGATTGGATGTTAGAACAGTGGTATATTTAGTTGTTGGAAGAAAGAAACAGGTTAAGGACAAGGTTGGCAAATAATAAAAAAAAGTTAAGAAAATTAAGAGCAGAACAAAGAAGAAGAGAAGGAGATAATAATAATAGAGATAGAATATCAGATGTTGGTTTTTAATTTGTTATATATTATTTTTTTGGTTTTTTTTTTTTTTTTTTGTATATATTTTTTTTTTGTTATTATTTTTTTTATCTCTCTTTTTTTTGTTTATTTTTTTTTTTTTATAATAAAATATAAATATAATATATAATAAATAATAATAAAATTTAAGTTAGATTAACTACTTGCTACCAAACTACATTACATAAATAGTGTTCTAAATAGTTATTAAATTCTAAATAATATTCTAGTGAAAGGGTTTCTAAAAGGAAGAACCACTAAGGTCTATTAACTAATGTTACTTCTATATTAAGTTCATTAGTATCATCAAAGTCTATATTGTTAAAAGTATCCATCTTTTTATTAGAATCATATCACTTAGCAAATACTGGTTATTACTTTTTGGTCTTCTAAAAGGATTTTCAATTAGAATATCATCAATAAGGTTTATTTCAGGTTGGACTTGGTTAGCTTCTTCAATAAGGTTATTTCAGATATCATGTTTTTCATTATCAGGTGTAAATTAGTAACATTTAGCAATTTCTTCTAAAGAATATTGTTTAATAGTATGCTATAACCAAAGGTCAATATGGCATTTGGAACATTTATCAGATGGTAAGTAAAGTTTATCTCCACATTAATATTGAGCTGCTGGTCTTTTTTAATATCTAGGCCAGTCTCTTCTATTAGATTTTTGAGATAGTTAGGTACTAATATGTTCAATATAGAACCAGGTATAATGCATTTCACTATATTGGATTTCTTCTTGACTAAATTTCACATTTGGGTAAGATTGTAAGGAGGTAGTATAATATTCAGGTAAGGTTAGTGCAAGGGTTTCTATCATGTCTTGATAATTGAATAGGTTCATTGTAGCTTGTATATCTGTAGAAGTTTTTTCAACATCTTCTATAGCAGTTATATAAAAGATTTCAACTTCTTTATTTTCAATTCTAGGAACTGGAATCTGTTCTAAGAAGCATTTAATAATGATATTTAAGAATGTTCTTTTTAGAGTTGCCCATATAGAACAGTCTCTTTTGCATTAGTAGCAGGTAGATTAAAAGTGTAGGTAAATATATTGACATTAGCATTGGGTATTGAGGCCTTTCTAACTAATTAGATATTTATTCTTTCTAGTATTTCTTCTATATTTTTATAAGAGTTGTTAAATATAACTTTAATTAAATAATAGTTCATTATTATATTTAAAACCATTAGAGAATACTTCAAGTTTGGTATAAGATTTGGTATCCTGTTCTGCAATAGGAAGTAGGTTTGATCTTAACATAATGGCTAGTTGTTCAAGATGTTGGTTCTGGTACAAAGAAGATTCAATTCTTACTAATCTTTTTCGTATAGCAATTTGGAGAGCTTTAGTTTTAGAAGAGAATTCATTATCATCTTCTGTTAGAATCATGTTAGTTTTTTGTTTATACATTCTTGATAATATATTAGCATTATTATGCTTTCTTTTAGGATGATGAATTATAGTAAAGTTATAAAGTTTTAGTTTTATAACCTATTTAGCTCTTCTTCTTTTAAGCTTAGAAGTTCTTAACTATTGTAAAACAGAATAGTTAGTAATAAGAAAGAAATATTTGGCTCCTAAATATTGGTAAAAGTGTTTAATAGCCCATATAATAGCTAAACATTCTAAGTTAATAATAGAATAGTTTTGTTTAGCATTATTTAAACTTTTACTAGCATAAGCAATAATATATTCCTTGTATTCATCATTCAGTTGAAATAGAATGGCTTCTAATTCTAAGGTTGAAGCATCAGTATGTAGATAAAAAGGTCAATTAAAGTCAAAATGTTGTAAGATAGAATCTGAGATAAGGTAATTTTTGAGAATATCAAAGACTTGTTGATGTTTTTCTGTCTACAGATAGGGTTTATCTTTCTTCAGTAGCTGGTTCAAAGATTTGGCAATTTTGAAGAATCTTTCTATAAATTATTAGTAATAAGAAGCAATTTTTAAAAATTCTTTTAGTTGTTTAAGATTAATAGATTCTGAGAAGTTTTTAATTTTGTTTACCAGTCTTTCATCTGTTTTAATTCTATCTTTTCCAATAATATGTTCTAAAAACTTGATGTTATTTAGAAAAAAATACCATTTTGCTAAGTTTAATTTTAAATTGGCTTCTTTTAAAACATTTATAACTTGTTGAATATAGTTCAAATATTCTTAAAAGGTTTTGAAGTAAATGATAATATCATCTAGATATACTATCACAAATTTGTTAATAAAAGAGTGAAGTATTTTATCTATTAATCTTTGAAAAGTTGCAGATGCATTGGTAAGTCCAAAAGGCATAACATTAAACTTATATGTTTTCTATTTTGTAATGAAGGCAATCTTCTTTTTATCTTCTTCCTTCATAGTAACTTGCCAATATCTACTGGCTAAATCTAAGCTAGTGAACCAAGAGGCTCTATTAAATGAGTTTAAGATTTTCTAGATAGTTAGTAGTAGGTATATATCTTTTTCTATAATAGCATTGAGTTTTCTATAGTCAATGCAAAGACTTTTTTGTTTATTCTTTTTTGGCACAAGTACAACAGAAGAAGACCAGAGTCCAAAAGATTTTCGAATAATTTCTTTTTCTAACATTGCTTGAATTTCTTTTTGAAAAAAGTTCTGTTCATCAGGAAGGTATTGGTAGGCTCTTTGTTTAATAGAGTTATAGCTATTTGTGTTAATTTCATAACAAATAATATTAGTTTGTTCTAATTTTTTGGATTGTTCATCTTCTAGAATGTTTTCTAAAAAAATATTAATATTTTCTATTAAGAGTTGTTTATCTTGGACATGTTGGTCTTTGGTAAGTTCCAGATTTACATTTAGGTTTGAGTTTTCAACAGAATAGACCTTTTTTTCTAACAATTAAGTTAGATAAAAGGCAAGAATAGCTTTTATTTTTGACCAGGGATTGTAATATATTTTATCAATTACAGAAGGCCATTCTTCTAAATGATAGGTTTTTATTTCTTCTTCTTTATCTAGCTTATCGATCTATTGATCTTCTTTATCCTTATTTACTTCTTTTAAGATAGGATAAAAGTTGGTAATATGAGTAGCATTAGTAGTAGCTTTTTTTTCTAAGTATTGAATATTTAAAGTATTGTTTTCAAAATCCAACTTGGCTTTTGACTTGTTGAACCAATCTGTTTCAAGAAGAAGAGTTTCATCCATGGATTCAATTACTTGAAGATTAATAGGAATAATAATATCCTGAATAGTAATCTTCATATTAGAAATGATTTCTAAGGCTTTGATATGATTTCTATTAGCAGTAATCACAATAGTTTTGAAAGGTTTCTGGATTTGAAGTTCTAATTTTCTTATAAGTTTGACTGTAATTATGTTTATAGCTGCTTCTGAATCAAGAATAGCAACAACAGAGTTTTCTTTAATTCGAATATAACATCTCATTACTGTGGTCTTTTTGGAATAATTAGTTTCAGCTTGGTTTGCTTCAATAATAGGTTTCTTTATTTTTTGCAAAATTTTTACAAGATTTTTATATTGTGCAGAGAGTTGTAACCATTGTCCAATAGTAGCAGAGGATTTTTATATTCAGAATATCAGTTGAGACATAATAAGGTTTAACTTGTTCAATTACAAAGAGGTAAGTTTTGAATTTTGGTTTTGGTTTGATTTCTTTTGTAACAGGTATTTTAATAGGAATTTCCACAGAAATTTCATCCATTTGAGTATTAGGTTCATCTGATATGATAGTTCTGTTTCTAAGTCTAAATTCACTTTGGAATTCAGATTTCTTGTTTAAAAATTTGACCTGTTTTCTGTTAATAGAATAGAGTTGATTTCTTAATGTTCTAATAATGTATATTTCATCAATATCATCATTCTTTATTTCAATGTAATTGATATTTTTCTTTCTATTATCCTGAGTTATTTGCTTATATTGACTCATAATAGATTGTTTTTTAGCTAGACAATCTTGAGCATAGTGTCCCTTTTCTCTACAGTTATAGCAGATAATCAAAGGTCTCTGATACTGGTTTCTAGATTAAAATTGGGTTCTAAGTTGATATTGATTTTTGGATTGAAATTTTTGTTGAATTTTAGATATAGGTTTAGTAAGTACCAATGCAATAATTGCATAATTAAGAGTCATTTGTTGCATTTGTTTGGTTAGGTTATCAATATCTTTTTTTAAACTTCTGTTAGCAGCAGCTAAACTAGATTCACTTTGAGCAGCAAATCTTTTTCTTGTTTAAATCTTTTTGCAAATTCTAAAGCTTTAGCTACATTGTTAGAATTATGTCTAAGAATAATAGGAAGAGTTTTTGGACAGAGTTCCTTATTAAAGCGATATAACTTTTGAGCATCAGTTAGGATATTATTAGTTTTTACTTATTAGACAATTCTTTTGTATTGGCTATAGTAGGTTTCAACTAGTTCAGTAAGAAATTGGTTTAATTCATTTAAATCTCTAATTCATTTGTTTTTCCAGTATTAATTATAAAATTGTGTAATAAAAGCAGTTTTTGTGACATTATAATCAGCTATATTATCATTTGTAACAATATTTGCAGAATAGTAAGTTTGTTGCCATTCATTAGCATTTTCTCTAAAAAAAGTTAGCATAATTTTTCTTTGTTTAGTAAGACTTTAGCTATTAGCAGTTAAAGCTTTTTAAAGTTAGTAATCCAGGCTAAAGGGTCTTGGGTTCTATCTTCATAAAAAGGTTCAATATGAATAACATTTTCACCTTTTTTATTTTCTTTTAAGAAGTCAAGAATATCATCTGCAGTAACTATGATATTTTGAATTTATTGATAAATAAGAGATTAAGTATGTGTTGTTAGGGATTAAAAAGTATTTCAAAGAAGTCACTATAATTTTCAAAATCAAGATAATAGAGGGATTTTAAATCTTTTTCTCTTAATATGAAAGGGTTCTTTTGATAACAGTTAGTATAAACAGCTAAAGATGCTATACTTTTAATAATATCAATAATATTTTCAGGAGAACTAGAATATCTAAAATTAAAAATAAGTTTAAAGATAGTATTCTTTAATTAAAATAGGTTGAGTTGGATGTATATTTATTTAATCTGGTTTAAATATTCTATAGATATGCCAGAGAAGTCACAGACAAATTATTGTCTAATATACTAGAAATAAAAATTTTGAAAATCAAAAGATACAATTGTAGTTATAGGATAACAAATTTCACAAGAATCATCTAGTTTAGTGATAGGTAGTTGAGTGGTATGTTCTTAGATATATATAAATACTTTTAATAGATATCTTTCAAAGTTGAATTATATGTACTATCAATTTAGAAGCTGTTTGTCATAATGCAAACACTTATACTTTCATTTCTAATTTTTAATTTTTAAAAATTAGTGAATATCTTTTGAAATTATTATGACAACAGGTTTTGTTATTTAAAGGAAAGTTGTAGAAGGAGTCCTTCCAGTCCTAAAGAAGATCAAAATGCTAAAATCAGTTTAGTAGTTGTTGAGATATGAATGTTTAAGTTTGTGTAATAATAATCAGAATACTTCTCCAAGAAGAGTTTCTTGTAATTTCTTTGTAGATCAAAAATGTTATCACTAATTTGATGTTAAATAACAGGTTTTATAGAGATTTTATTACTAAGATATGTTTAGTAAAAAAAGATGCAATAGGTTTTCAAATATATACTCTTCAAATTTCAGATCAAACGAACTAATATTGACAAAGTTTCTTTATGACTAACTAAAATCAATTATCTGTGATAAATTGAGAACTTATTTCATAGTTATTACCAAAATATTAACCTGTAGTTTTTTCTTTAACCATAGCAATAACAGAAACTGCTTAATTATAGTATGATGACTATAACTTGATAAATTCTATACAAAGTTTATATAAGACTTAACAAAATACAGAATGATTTGGGATTTTAAGTCAAAGGCAACAATAGATAGTATATAAAGATACTAAATATTGCATTTAGTTTATTAACTATAAAATGTATGAAGACATCTAACTTTCTTGAAGAGTCAGAAAGTAGTACTTTTATAGATATTATATATATATAAATTTTTTTTTTTTTTTTGGTATTAAGGTAAGGCCTTGCTTATATCTTTATTAATAATTTAAAATAGTTACATGTATAT
>CAJVQA010011392.1:0-10747 GCA_910591915.1 Cetraspora pellucida
AAAACTAATAGGAATTAACACTGCAGTTAAAAAGAAGAAAATTAACAAAAAGCAAAACCTCTCAAGCAGAGAAACATAAAAAGAAGGAAAAAATATAAATTTAGATGAACAAAACCGAGTCATGAGGGAGGGAAAAGAGAAGAACAAGGTTCAAATTCAGGAAACATGACTCGGTTCAGTTTTTAGTTTTGTAAATAGAAATGTAAAATCCTTTTTTCAGGGGTTTACTGGCTAGCTTGGTATAGCCCTAGGCCAGGAATAATTACCTGGCCTGTATGGCAGACCGCTCCTAGGCATTCATAGAAGTAGCCGGGGGATGTCGAACCAAAATTTAAGCCAACTTTGTATAACATATATACAAGAATCTTAATAAAGGTGATCGGCAAGGCTGTCTAAGTTATAAAAAAAAAAAAAAAAAAAAAAAATTAGTTGGCCTCATATGACTATAACTCAGATATACTAATTTAGATTCTACTAATATTAAAAACTTAAAGTATCTATATAAAGTGTAATGTTATATATATATAAAGAAATATATAACTAATGTTATATAAGACTTCAGTACAAACTTATAAAATCTATAATAAGACCATTAAGCATAGAAAACTAAGAAATCAAGATGACAAAAACCTACTTGAAAATTCCTGAATAAAAAGATAATATAAACTTTTGATAATAATATCAGATTAGTTAAAGTCTATGAAATATTTTTATAGGAACTGAATATTAAACTGAATATTAAATATATATAGAAAAACATATAACCAACTAGGTTATCAGACTTATTAAAAAAAAAAATACAGAAGTATATTATACCAGACTATTTAGATTAGTAATCTGATCAGAAACTGTTGGTTCTAAGTTACAACTAGTAGAAGATGATGATAAAGATGTCAGAAATATAAGTATTAAGATTTTAGTAAACTTTACAAGTATAGAAATAATGTAATATAGTAATTAATCAGGTAATCCTTATAACTGCAAATATTAAATAAGCATAAAACTAAATCAGTATGTGTAAGACATAAAAACTCTAATAAGTTTTTTATTAAGGATAAAATAATTCTAAGAGTATTGATTAGTATTAGAACTTAGATAAATGTAATCTTAAAGATGTTCTTGTAATACAAAAAAGGTTATATATATAAAAAGTTTAAATAAGCAAGACCTCTAGTTGGTTTGCAGGTATAACATCTAATGTAAAACTTATATAGTAATGTATAAGTAACCTATTTAATTAGACACCAAAAGTGCATATGTAATGAGTTGTAACTTCTAATATAAGAAAATCTCTAAAAGCAACCCATGTCTTATATACTTGAATAAAAATGTTGCATTCTAAAGATAAAGACTTTAACATTAAAAAAAACTATATATATTTTGTAAATTATTTTTGTATAACTGTGATAAACCCATCTGTTTATCTTTACTAAGTTGTTTCTTTTAATTTTTGATTTTTTTTCTTTAATAAATAAAAAATAAATGTTCTTATAACAACCTGTTACACGTAACAACCTCGGATTAGCCAATAGTAGTTAGAGTTAGGGTTTGGGTTACACGAAGTTTTAATTATTTTTATTGGTTGTACTAATTGAGTTGTTACAAATAAGCGCGTTACAATTAAATTTGAATTAATGACTTTGCATTCTTTATATTGTTTGTTTTAAGAGATTAAAAAGAATTAAGAAGATATTGTTATAGTACATTATAAAAACTTCAAGTTTACTTAGTGTGTTTGCTCACGTTTTTAGAAGAAATAAGTACCCAAGCTTCCTGAAAAGGCATTGTAAAACGTATATAAAAAATTTTCTTTAACAATTGTGTAACCATATCGGAATCGATTTCCTAATATAAATAGTATTCTTGATAGTTATATATAAATAATACACTAACTGTATCAAAAAAGTAACCCTAACCTTAACCGGCTTTAAGGATTCCCCTAATTTGGGACGGTCTCACCTGAATTGCTCCTGTTACTAGGAGCCGAAAAGAAAAAATCCGTATTTACGCATTTACCAGACTGACGCAGATCCACCGATAAATTATACTTTTTAATCCAATATTTAATTAACACACAAGTCCACATGGACATAACTTGCTAATTCTGGTATTTATTTATTAGCAGTGATCGAAGATACCCAAACAGCCAATTTTGACGTAATTAAGTAGTATAAATAATGTATACAATACATTAAGGTTGTTTAACAAAGTTTATAAAGTCTGAATACACGGGAGAAACACGCTCGGTACCTGTAAAACACGTATATTTCCCATTCCTGTTCATTTTCTTTCGTTAAAAAAAACCACCACTAATAGCATTCTTTAAAATATCATCATATTTTCTTGATAGTTGATCGTAAAGGTCCTCACATATTAATACTGAGATTCACAGTCTTTTATAGAATTTCATTCATGAAAGGTAATTCTACGATAATTGGATTTACAACCTAAATTTTTAAATTTTTAAAAGTAAATAGGAATGGAAGGTGACATACCTGATCAACAAATTCAAGTCCACCCTCAAGATACGATTCTAGCAAATGAAACATTTACTCAACAATTGGACGAAACTGCACAAGTGCAAATATCAAGTTCCATGATTGCCCTGGTTGAATCTGATGTTACCAACGCGGATGCCACTGAAGTCGCTACCGAAACCTTAAGTTTTACTGTTGAGAACGATAGTTTTAAGACACCTAATAAATGTGGACAGAAAAATAACGACAAATCAGTATTGAACGGAGTAGACGTTCGAAACTATTTGCAATACACTGCTGCAATGATAATGGGTGTTCCATTAAAAGATTTAGAAGATCATTCTCTGTCTTTGTTTGAAGCTGGAATGAATGAGTCGGAAAGCTTGATATTCATGAAGAAAATCGACAACATTCTTCCAGCCGGCGTTGAAATAACCACGTCATTCATATCCGAACATCCAAATATAGATTCGATCGTAAAGTTCATCATGGACATAGTCGATGGAAATAGACATCCCGAAAATGATAAGGGGATTCGAATAGAACAGCTACAACATTCTTTGGAAGACATTGTAGATAAATACACTCTTTACATTCGAGATAGTTATACTCAATCCGCAATAGTTGCTTCACAAAAAAGTACTAGAAAAGTTTTCCTTTTAACTGCAACCGGATTTCTTGGTACGCATATTTTATATATGCTGTTGACTTTAACGTCGTGCAAAATTTATTGTTTAGTCAGAAAAAAAAAGATTAGAACACCTAAAGCATCTCTTAAACGTGCATTCTTACGTAACAATCTGGACACCTCTTTGGTTGACTCTGACAGATTGATCGCCCTCGGTGCTAATTTATCAGAACCTTATCTGGGTTTACCAGAAAACCAATATGAGATCATGTTAAACGATATTACTACAATAATACATGGCGCTTTTTGCGCAAAACCTGGTATGCCTTTAACCGTTTATGAAAGTTCGGCTATTCTTGGAACTGCAAATTTATTACTTTTTAGTGCTCAAAAGGAATTTCATTTCATATCAAGTATTGATGCCTGTGTTAACAGTTCCTGGGAAAATGTACCTGAAGGCATATTACCTTTGAGAGCTTCCATCACTACCTGTGATGGGTTTGGACTTTCGAAATTAGCCATTGAAACAATCATTACAAACACATTTGATTACTTACAATTAGGACAGGTTAGTATTATCAGAATAGATCAGATTACTTCTCACACAGAAACGGGTGTATGGGATCCAAATGAATGGGTTCCAATGCTTTTAGGAATTGCTGGTTTATCTGGTCGAATGCCGACGTTTGATGCAAATCTGGATTGGATTCCTGTAGACATTGCTGCAAAAGCAATTGTAGATTTAGTATCATCTGATGCAACATTCCGAATACAAGTGTTTCATATAAGCAACCCAAATCCAACAATAACGTGGGAACAATATTTGGATAGGCTTGAAGAATCTGGAATGAAATTCTCTAGGCAAGAATTACCGAAATGGTTGGGGCAATTATGGATTGATGTTGAAGAAAATTCTTTTGATGAAAATATTTGTTCATTATTAACTGGACATTTTAATAGAATGGCTTTCAATCCTGATAACGGCAAAAAAACTCGTGCCTTACTAGATCTAACAAACACAAAAACACTGACTGGTGCATTGTCGACATGTCCAAGTTTAAATAATGAATCCCTAATTAAATCTAATATTGATTGGTTAAAAAATACTGGTCATTTATCAGAAATTGGCTTGGACCAACAAAAATCACTATCGAAATCAAGACTTAAGTTAAAGAGACCGTCCGAGAATGGTGATCCTGGATTTTGGGATTGGATTTATGTTACCGTACCTTTGATGGTCCTATTTTTTATTATTGATCTTTTATGGAACATCTTTTCGAGAAGTTTTATGGAAGTTACTGTTGTGGCAGGCTGGATTGTTACTGTCATGTTTGTTAATGATAACGCTGATGATCAAACAAGATTAAGAGATTCATCATTGGATTCAAGAGTGGATATAAAAAGACATGAAAATAATGGTAGGAAGAAAAAAAAGGTTAATAGAAGAAGAATTAAAAGGAATGCCGAATAATACTTCAACTTCATTATAAGTGATAATTTCATGGGTGGACGTATCAAAAAGGATGTTTTATATAAAGCATGGTAATGATTATTCTAATAACGAATTTTTTTTTCGAGCACTTTTGTATTATTTTTGTAATATATTTTTTTATTCTCTTTTTATATTCATAATTGGGAAGAATTTTAACTGATGTTTTTTGGTACAACGGTAATTGAGATGCACATATTAATATTCAATAAATATATGTTAATCTGATACAATTTAGTATAGAAAAATTTATTTCTTATTCAGGATGAGTCTTAGCTCTTTATATTAAATTTTGAAAAAATGCTGATATCTCAAATTTTACTAAGATAACCCTTGTCGTATAACATAAAATGTTTTTTTCGCATTTTACCTTAGCCTAACTCTAATTTTAACCTTAATTCTAGTTCTAATATATTAACATAATTGAAGGTTTTTTTGTACTTAAGAGATAAGTAATTTATTAAAATATTATAAAATATAAAGGATATTTTTAACTTGTACCAGTGGTTATAGATAACCACTATGCTATATCTCGAAAACTGCATTATGAAACAGTAGTCGGGTATACTAAATAAAAATGTTCAGCATTCCTAAAAACCTCACGAGAACTAAGATCGGACCTGATACCCGATCTATATTATGTTATTTAAAAAAATATTTTATATAAAACCTTCTATTTATCTTACGGCTGCACCCTAACCTTAAGTTTTAATAAGGGTGGTTATTTCTAACCAATGGTGCAGGTTATAATAATTCAATATAAATAATTTAATAAGTATATAGGTAATATATATATATATTGCTTATGCTAAGGCTTATGTTAATGGCAACTACTGGCTTTATTGTGTTTTTGATTATATTTATATAATTTGTACAAGGTAAGTGTACAATTAGTCACATGTACAATTTTTGATTATTTTTTTAAATAGTTTGCTTGCAGGTTCTACACTAGTTGTTATATTTGTAATTTGCTAAGAGATTATTTAATTAAACACTAATCTCTATATTACATCTGACAAATAGCATACTGATTCTTATATATTTAAGTGTTGTTTAACCTAACATCTAACTTTTCTTTTTTGTATGATCATTAAGTTGTTACTTGTTTTGAAGTATATTATTTAATTGTAAGGTTTGAAATGTCTTTTTGTTAATTCATCTACTTATTTTATAAATTATTAACTAGATTATATTTTTGTTAAGTTTATTTAGATTTTAATACTTATTTTACAACATATCTTTAGTATTTTAATATATTTCTGTTTTATTATCTGATTTTTAATCCAAATAGTTTAATAAGACTAATTTATTTTTGATATGTATACTAAGTTTGATTTAATATCTTTTTTCTTTAGTTTGAGATTTTCAGTAATTTGGTTAGTAGTATTTCTTATCTAGAGGTTTTTGTTTTTTGATTTCTTTATATTAGTATCTATTTTTTAGGTTTAGTTTTTATAATAGTATTGTTAAAGATTTGTGTTATTTTTTTGTTTAGATTTTCTTCAATGAGTTTTAGTTTTTTTTAGTTTTATAAATTTATATAATTACAAGAACTTATTTTGAGTTTGCATTATTTGGTATTGATTAGTATTTTTTGTATAATTAAGATTATATAAATGTTTCATAACCTGTTAGTTATATTAGTATAATTATAGTTACATGTATTTTGTTTCAAATGATTAAGAAAATATTATTATAATATGAATATTATATAAATAATTGTTTAAATTTTTATTGTTAGTAGATTTTGAACTTATAATTTACTATTTGGAAGTTAATAACTTATTTACTTTACTAAGTTATTACTTCTTTAGATAAAATATTAAAAATTAAAATTTTAATTATATATTATATATATAATTTGTACAAAGTGAGTATGTAACTAATTATATATATAATTTTTGATTATCTATTTAAGTAATTTGTTTACAAATTCTAGATTGCTATTATACTTGTAATTTGTTAAAATATTATTTATTTAAACATTCTAATTCTTATATTATATCAGATGAATAGTTTTATTGTTTTTGTATATCTAAGTGTTATCTAATCTAACTTTTAATTTTTTTTCTATATATTGTTAAGTTATTACTTATTTTAAAGCATGTTACTTAATTATAAGATTAAGAGTAGGGGCCTGCAAATTGTCTATTTTTAAGGCCTGGCCCAGCCTGCAATTAGGATTAAAAATTTTTTTTAAGTTCGGTCCAGCCTGCATTTAGAGTTATCATTTTTTTGCCAACCCAGCCCAGTCCACATATGTTAAATTTTTTCTTCAGCCTGGCCTGGCCCAGCCTGGCTTGCAAAAATTTCTTATATAATTTTACAAATTTTTAGGCTTGCACTGGCCCACAATTATAAAGTTTTGCAAATTTTTCTGTCTGACTCAGCTGCAATTATAAAATTTTGCTTCAGACCCAGCCTGGACTGCAAAAAATTATGAGCTGGGCTGGGCCAGGCCGGGCTGCGGAACCCAATGCAAGCCTCTAATTAAGAGTATTTCTTTATTAACTTACTTATTTTATAAATTATTAATAAGATTATATTTTATAAAGTTTATTTAAATTTTAATATTAATTTTATAATATATCTTTAGTATTTTTAATATATTTTTGTTTAATCTTAGATTTCTAATTTAAATAATTTAATAAAACTGCAATTTATTTTTAAAATATTAAATTTAATCTGATATTTTTTTAATTTGAATTCTAATAGTCTAGTTGGTAATATCTTTTATCTAAAGGTTCTTGTTTGCTTAATTTCTTTATATTGGTATTAATTTTTTTTTATTCTTTAATAGTCTTATTAGAACTCAAATACAAAATTTTACTAATTTAAATATTATCTATTTCTAGTAATTTACCTTTTGAGATTGCAAGCTCAACATTATTCAAATACAGAAACTATACTTAAATGTGACTTGTCATACCAATCTTTGTTAATTTTGTTAAGAACTAAAACAAAATAGATTAATTTTATTTTATATTAATTTATTAATATTTTCATTAAATAGTTGAGTATACTTTATTTCTTTTTTCTTGTTTTTAACCACTTTGATCTTATTTGATATATTTTCTTTATATTTTCTTCTGCTTTTAATTTTTTTTGAACTACAATTTTTATCTTTAGTTCTCTTGATTCTGTACTACTTTGTTTTTAATATTATTTTATTATCATTCTTTCATTTGACTATTGTTTTACATTTTTTTACTATACTTCTTTTTTAAATATCTTTTTTATAATTCTAATATATAGTCTTATATAATGTTTTGCATCTTTTCATAAAACTTGTTTTGTATATAATTCTTTAAACATACTTTTTGTTAATAGGCCTTATATATATAACTTTTAATATTTAACCTTATCTGCTTTAGTTTTGTTAACTAATATTTTGCTTAAATCAAGTCTTGTTATTTTGCTTTTATCTGATTTATCAAACTTCTTTCATATTAACTAATATGCTAATTCTTTAATATTATTTTAATAACTACTATACTCTTTGTATTTAAGCAGATAAATTGATGTCTTTTGATTTGCATAATACTTTTTGCATTCATTTAACTTATATAAGTTTGATGCTTTCTTTTTTAGTATATTAAAAACTAATAAACTATTACTTATATACTTTATTCTAAATAAATCTTTTTGTTCTTTTCTAGTGATTTACATTTAATTATTATTAAGTTTCTGTTTTCTTTTCATATTATTTACTAATTTTTTTATACTTCAGAATTTGGTTTAAACTCTTTAATTACATTTGAGTATTTTTTTTTTTTTTTAAATATTAATGATAAGGACATTTAAGTATTATCACTTATTATTATTTATTATATTTGTTATTATTTTACTAAATTTTCTTGTAGACATTTTTATAATACATAGTAAAAGACCAAAGGTTGTTTTGGAGTTGTTGAATACGTATACAGGTAGATGTGCCTAGTAAGTCAGAATTATTAAGCTATTTGAGAAGATTGGAAATATGGTATTATAGTTGAATGTCCTAAATATATTTAATGTTGTAGATATAAGAATATAATAGGGTACTGAATGGTATTGTATGACAAAGTTTAGCTTTAAGCTTAACAAAACTAATATATTGAGTGAAAATTTTGTTGCAAGTAGGTTGGTTAATAACAATATTATATAAGCTGTATTCAATAGTAGGGATAATAACTGTATTAATAATATAGCAGACATGTGAGTCAGTTATATGTTTTGTTTTTGCAATTTAAATAAGTTGGAAGGATTCAGAAATAATTAATTTTGTTTGTTTAGATTGCCTATTATTCAAAGTAAACCAGCAACCTAAAAATTTGAAAGGTTATTTAAAAGAATGAAGTGAAAGTAGATGATTATTATAAGAGATAAGAGTATATTAGGATGAAGAATTATTAGTAACCAAAATAGATTTTGAGGGATTAACTTGCATGTTTGCCATAGTATAAAATGATTCAGCTATAAATAGTATATGAGATAACTTAGTTTGTGAAGAAGCAACCCAAAGAGTATCATTATATATGCTAGAACAAAGCATTGTTTTTGTAATGAATTAGTTGTTTGAAGTTTTAGATTAGTGGTCCAAATAGATTGTAGAGTATACTCAGGAACTTTTGAGTATATGTATAAAATAAGTAAATTGTAATAAATTCACTATAATAAAGGTTAATTGTTTTATCTTAGTCAATACATTGTGAACTGGATAAGAGAAAGTAAGACCAAAATTGGTAATAACTTAGTTGTAATGATCAGTAAAGAGATCAATAAGAATGTTAATAATGAATGAAGGAAGTAAGAGATAAGAAAGTGAATGTTTAAAAAAAGCAAAGTTTACAAAATCATATGCTTTGCTCATATCTTGTGAAAGTAACCAAATGTTTTTGTAATTACAGGTAGCATCTTCAATAAGATTATTAAAAATTTGAATAGGAATTGAAGTACTATTATTGAGAAGTGCAATATAGTTAAAAGGTAAGAGGATAGGATTTGAAGAAATACAGAACTGAGTCAGTTTGTAAAAATTTTTATATAAAGTTTGCAAATATGTTCAATAAGACTGATAGGTTATGTAAGGTTAAGGTCATCATCAAAGGTGTTGTGTTTGAGAATAGGATAGATTTTATTATGTTTTCATTGTTTAGAAATTCTGTTATCAAGAAAACAACAATTAAAAAAAGCAGTAATAGCAGAAATGCATTGGGGACTAATGTGTTTAAGCATTTTATAACTAATGTCTGTAGGACTACAGGCTTTGTTATTAGGTAGTTGTAAGAGGGTTTGGAGAAGTTCTTCATTAGTAATAGGAGTGTTAAGTAAATGATACCAATTTGGATTGATATAAGAAAATAGAAGGTATTGTTGTTTCCAAAATTATTAAAGAGGGTTTCATTAATAGATCTAAGTGCAGTTCAATTATGAAAATAGAATTGGACATATTGTTTAATAATTGATGGATCCGTAATAAGTTGGTTTGGTAATTTTATGTTTAAAAGATGAACAGGTTGATGATAGTAATTAAGGATACTATTAATAGTCTAAGTAGGATGTGTTGTAAAAGTAATATATCTTTTGTTAGTAGCTTTATTGATTTGTTGTTAAAGTAAAAAAAAGTTTTCAAGATGATAGGTATGATAGAGTTGTTTCCAAATAAAGTGGATGTGTTGAAGCCATAGTTGAATACAGAAGGAGTTGGTAACGGTAAATAATTGAAAATCACATTGTAACTGTTTATTAATTTGGAAAATGTTTTAGTTAATACTTGAGATATTAGAAGATTGAATGAGTTTTTTAACAAGTTTAATGATATGTTTGAGTTTTTTAAGAAAAAGATGTAGTAGGGTATTATAGAGTAAGTATTGGTAATTATAACTTTGTTTGTAAGAGATTTTGTTAGAGATTGTATAAGTGGCAGTATAGATTATAAAGCATTGAATTTTATGTCAAATAGTTTTAATGCTTTCATCAATAGTACTGTTAATGGAAGTTTTGTATAGTGAAAGTTGTTAAGTTAAAGTATCAGCAAAAGAGTTTTAGTTTTCTGTAGTTATTATTTTATAATTGAATATACAATGACTAATCCTGAGGATGGCGATCCTAGTGTAGTGGTTGGATTGTCATCCTCCAAGTGGCAGGTCTAAGGTTCAAATCCCACCTACG
>CAJVQA010011393.1:0-10747 GCA_910591915.1 Cetraspora pellucida
GCTTGATTTGACTGGCGACGACATATTTATTAAACAAATATTTAGAATCTAGTTAGGTTAAGCAACCATATTACAATGTATAGCTTAAAATATCTAAACAAAATTAATTATATATAGATATAAAAATCTATTATATTATATTTGAATAGTTTTAAAATAAAATAATTTATTTTTTTTAACTTAAAATAATTATTATATTTTAATTTTTATTTAAAATTTTCTATTTAAATAATAAAGATATCAGTATAAAAGCAAAAATAAATAAAAAATATATAATTATAAAATTATAATTAAAAAAAAACTAAAATTTTAAAAAACAAGTTAATACTAATATAAACTAATTTCAAGTATTATTTTTTTAAATATTAAAAATAAGGTTATGGCTTTAATTTTATTGAAATTCAATTGAAGTTTTTATTAAGAAAACTTAATTAAATTATATATGAATAATAAAAACTCAGATATATAATCTGTAACTAAATTTACAAAAATAATTAAGATTAATCTAGATTTGGATATAAGTAATAATATAGAAGAAAGAAGTATAATATTTAATCCATTGAATAGTTCAAAGTTCAAGTTTAGTAATAATTTATAGTATTAAAATATAAGATAAAAGTAATAAGAAATATAATTTGAGACTATCAAAATATAAAATACAGTATCAAATTTATATTTGTTTATATATTTATTAGTTTAAATAAAGAAGAAGTTTAATAAAAAGAGAAGTAGTAATATACTAAGAAATAAAAGTATTATAAATAATAAAAATAAAGTTAGTAGAAACTAAACCAGATAAAGTAAAAATAAGAGATAATAAATATACTAAGTTGTATAATTTAAAATTATTAAACATAAAAATTTTTTTATATAGATTAGAAACAAGATTAATAGATATATTAAAAGTAGTTATATTTAAAATACAATTAAGAAAATTAGAGACTAAATAATAAATTATTTAAATAAATAAACAAATAATATAATACAATAAAGAACTAGTTTGATTACATTAATAAAAGAAAAAAGAATAAAAAAATTATGTTCATAAAGAGTATAAGAAACAGTTAGTTATTTAAAAAAATTTTAATATAAAAAATTTTCAAAATTGAAAAATAGAAGTTATAAATAAAACTGAAGATTTTTTAATTATTATTAATGTAAAACCAAGTAACTCTTTAGTTGATATTAGATATAATAATAGATATTGTTAAAAATAATGTTAAGATATCTAAAGTATTATAATATAAGTTTGATAACTAGATAAATAAATAATTGAATAAGAATTTCAATAAGAAATTGGTTAATAAATATAATATAATTAAGATTATAAGAGTTATTAGTTAAAAATATTAAAACAAATTATATTTGATAACTATAAGTAAGTTAATTAATAGTAAAGAAAACTCCTTCCTGTAGATCACAAAATACTAAATAAACAAATAATCAGCAAAACAGATATATAAAAATTTACAAAGTAATTAAATCTTTAGTAACTAACAGCTGTCCTGGCCTTAGGCTCACAGTTATAATAGGATATACGGGAGTTAAGGGTTTTAAGTAATAAGGGACATTAAAGGGATATAAGGGGGATAGTACGTTTAATAGGATTAATACATTTATTATCTTAAAGAACGCATATGTGATATAACAATATATAATAAAGGCTTCAAGCCCTAAGAGAACAATTTTCAGTTTTGCGCTTATCAAAAATTTCGCCCCTATAATAATTCTCTATCTCATTGTATTATAAAACCTACGATCATAAACACACCACTCTCCAAATCTAACCGCCTCTTATCGACTAAGCCGTTCGTAAGTTACACAACGTATCCATCTGTCAAGCGGCTGACTCGCCGTATCGCCCGTGTCACTATTTTTTGCTTTTTTGTGCCTCAGGACCGAACTGTCCAATAAAAATACAAGGATAATCGATCACATGAAATTAAACATTATATTCGAAAAATCGTTATTTACTAAATCAAAGATATCTCACGATCCAGTAGTTAGAATTTGACGAATACTATACCATTCAATTCGTCTCATTAAGACGAATCGAATGGTATAAGATTCATCAAATCCTACTCATTAGAACATGAAATATTAACGATATTATGATCCTTTATTTGCTTATACATTTCTTATACATTTCTTATTTTTAAATGTGTGTAAATTATTTCTAATTAATATATTCAATAAATGTAGTTTTGCACCGTTTGTCTTTGGTTTTGACACTAAATTGCTTTCGTGTACTCGAATTATGGGTTTAACTACCGTAGATCTCTTTAAACTTTGTCTCTAATAAAATTTTTTGAATATTGAGATTATTTTGGATTAATTTTAATATAAGTCGGGGCAAGTAAATGCTTTTTTTTGTAGTGAATTTAATTGATAAGTTTCGTAAGATCAAAAGAATATGAGTACTTTAAACCGTATAAAAAAAAATTTTGTTAAATCGGCTAAGCCACAATGTCGATCATCCAAATTAGGACTTGTCCAAACAGGAGGAACCGTCGATGTTACACGACTGATCTTTCACCCGGTGTGCAACATATGAATAATTTATTTTACAATACCAGATCATTCCGCTAGTACATGTTATGATTATAATCCAACACCATTTTTATTATAATAAAATGATGGATTATAATCATAACATGTACGAGCGTAATGATCTGGTATTGTAAAATATGTCGCACACCGGGTGAAAGATCAGTCGTGTAACATCGACGGTTCCTCCTGTTATTAGTTATTACTCTTTAAAAGTTAAAATACATAATATTGTTATTGTACTACATGGTAGTATTGTTGGAATCACTTCTAGTAAAAGTTGGTGGAACTCTTTATCTCACTTGATCTCACTTGATCTCGACTTATAAATGCGTTCAAAAAACCATCGTACAAAATTTCAGGGGGCACTGATTATAAAACTTCGATATTGCTAATTTGACTACGTACAACTATTATGTTCTACTAATAAAATTGTACTCGAATAAAAGCAACCCTTCACTTTGGCTCGAAAATATTCTCATTTTTTTGCAAGATTTTGATTGCTTCTATTCGGTAACATATTGTATACAAAACTCAGGTCTCTTATATTTTATCAGTTTTAAAACCATATAAAAGACCCGGATCTGCTAAATAGTAGATTTTAAAGTAAAGAGCATGCACATTTTGATTTCTATAAAGCAATCTAGATCTTTGAAAAAAGGCTGTACTTGATTAATAAATATTCCGTGATTCACAACAGGGTATAAAAAATGGTGGGTCTGCTATTTTGTGATGATTTATTTGTTTTTTTTTTATCGGTGGTTTTTTTATTTCAAATCTCTCGACACGCGTGCGAACGGACAAAAAATTTTTAAACTTTGTTTCGAATTTTTATGTAATTGGTAAAAGAGCATTAAAAATGTAACTTTTATATCACCTTGCGTAAACTCTAAAAGTTCATCACTAAACTTCGGACAATAATAATAGAAAAAGCTAAAATCAGACCAATTTAATGTAATTTATTAAATCGTTTCTAATAGTCTCATTACTATCATCAATCTTAATTTCAAAATGAACTCTTCTTTTAAATGCCTCTCGTTCTTCATCTCTTTTATTTTCTTCTAATCTTCTAACCTGTTAATCATAGGTGAAGGTTCTAACTGTTCAAGTCTCAATCGTAACCTTTTTGTTTCCTCAACAAACCGATCTCTTTCTGATTCTAACTTCAAATAATGTTTAGCACTTTCTGCTGTAAATATTCTTCGTTCTTCTAAAACTTTTTCTAACTTTGAAACTTGTTTTCGTAATGTTTTTATTTCTCTCCGCAATCTATATTATTATTATATATTATTTTATTATTTATTATTATATATTATTATTAGCATTATTATTATTTATTATTATTAGCATTATTATTATTTATTATTATTATATTATTACCCTTGAACATAATTCATAGGAATACGAGGAGTATCAGAGCCACTTTGGGTTATCCTGGTTGTTCTGGTTGCCCTGGGTATCCTGGTACGACGACGAGCACTAGCATAGCGGCGAACCATTTTTATTTTTCAAGAAAGAAATTTAAGGTTCAACAATAATGCGGATCACACGAAAATCTATTAATTTCATGTGATTGATCGATCACCTGGTACGTACGTACGTGTTTTTGTTTCAGAATTTTTGTTTCAGAATTTTTACAAAATGCGGAATGAGGGTAAGTGACGTTTCTTATGACGACCAAAAAAATCTTGTTTTTATGAATTTCTATAATGAAATAATATTGTCTTTTATCATAATGCTAAAGACTCGAATAGAGATAGTCTTTTAATATTGCAACATATTTTATAGAATAATCTCGTCTCCTCTTAGTACGATACTACTAAAGTATTCGGGAAAAGATGCGAATATTTTATTATTACAAATATATAAAATCATATTTATGTAGAGAAACTTCAAATCTTGGCACGATGCTAAAGTATTCAGGTGAAAATTTGAGTATTTCAAAACATTGCAGAATATAAAACATGTTACGATAGAATGTATTGAATCTCAATTTAACGGATAACGATAATACCAAGCGGAGATTGGCATTATTTACAAAATATCATTTTAACATAAATGTACTTTGTAGAAATTCAAATCTTTTACGAATATAAAAAGTTTTGATTTTATATTTTTTTAGGCTTAAGGCTTTTTGCCTGGAGGTCAATTTAATGTTTAGCAATGTTATAATGACACCATTGCTGTTAAATATGTTAGATATCTATCATTTTTGGCTTCTTTTTTGGAAATGCATATTGGAAATTAGAACGTCAAAAAAGAGAATTTAGCACGTTTAACTCTTGTATTTTTAATCGATCGATTCGTTCTTGGAAAAACATCTCAATGGTGTTGTTATCAATGTCGTCACCCGTCGGATGAAATTTGTACAAAGCCTTTTCACCTTTAGATATTATATTAGTCAACTTATCTGAATTTTTGGTTCTGATGATCGGGATATCATGACGAAGTGGGTATTGTGACGAATCGTGATATCTTGTAATCCAAAGCTCTCTTATATAAATATAAGACATCGGATTATCAAAAATTCGGATAGCAATTATTTAGGTCAAGAAAATCCGTATATCTAAAAATATATTAAAGCAAAAGAAAAGAAGAAACCAATAGCGATAGAACAACAGAATTTAATTGCAGGTTTTAGACTATCATTTTCCACGTTTCTCTATTACTTGGACTTTTCTGCCAGGTTAAAATTCACAATTTGATTGGCCAATAAATTTGGAAAACATTAGGCATTTCTAGTTGATTATACGTACAAATTTAACCGTTCCCAAATAAAGGGGAACTAAATTAACTAACCTGGATCGTTATGACGAAACAGAATAGCATTAATAAATAATATCTGTGAGCCAATTTTGCCTGGACGATTTTTCAAAACTCACCACTTTAGCCGACCTCCAAATAAGGCATGAAAACAATGCTGTTAAACGGTTTGTTCATTTGTAATCGCTGCATCCTTTTATTATATTATTTATTACATGATGTGATAAATAACATAATAAAAGAATGTGTCAATTACCAATGGACTGCATGAAAAGGATAGGGTAACATCGACCTTAAATCAGATTCTACTTTTTGACCACCCATATTAGTTTACTTCTCAAAAATGCTCTTCGATTTATTTTTCTGGTGTCATCCCCGCTTCAATCCACGCAAAACAGAACTGTGATAGTAAAAGGATGTCGATGTTTTGTTATTCTTATAATAATAACTTTATTAATTCTTATAGCATATGTATTATGTATCAGTTTAATTCAAGAGATACCTGATATTAAGAGGACTTTAATAATGTCTAAAACATTTCCTGTCCCTGGTAAAATTAATTTTTGAACCTAAAATAATGAATCTATGCTATATATTGAATCCATTTTCCTAACACTAAAATTACAGTTCTACATAGTTATCTATTTTTCGTATTATAGAGACTTTACTATTAATTTTGTAATGAACTATCATCTCAATACGTGTAATAAGCATTTAATTATTTACAATTATAGGTTATTATTGTTATATGTGACTGACTTTAAATATTCTAAAGCAAACATAGAGTCGTGTGGCACATACTGTATAATAGCACCCATCACAAATTCGTTTTAGCACTAAATAAATCTTTTAGTAATGAAGAATTGGGAAACGTTTATCTTTCAATCATTGTTTCACATCCTGATCCAGGTCAAACCATGAAAATGGAAGCATATGATCCAGGTAAGTTTTCTATAGATTCGAATAGATTTGTAATAATCCAGTGACAATTATAAATAATATTAACAGGATATACACGTGACAAATTTCATGAAAATCAAACTCTATTTGAAGGAAGAATGTTTTTTATCTAACAAAGTTTGATAATAACACTGTTGTATGTATAGTTAAATTAATTTTAAGAATAGAACACAATATATTATAGATGTATAAAGCTATACAAAGTTAATGAAGATATTTGTTTTATATAATTTTTAAAATATCCACTCTATAATTCTAAATTTGACCCAGCTGAGTTATGAAACAAAGAAATTGGTTTTGTATAACCTAATTCCACAAGACAACATCTATGATTGAGAAAAAAACTAAATTATTTATTCAAAAAATAATAGACATATGTATGGAAGTTTACTAAATATATTAGTAATCAGATAAATGAAGATTTTTTGTTCTATCTTAATTATACAAGACATTGTACAACTATATCTTATCTTGAATCTGATATATGTAAGGAAGGTTTTATTATTCATTAAGAGATTCATATATATTTAAATTTCGATATTATTTGCTTTGTTGATAATAATAACAACAGAGATTACTGGTTTATCTTCAAACTCTCTATATTATACTAGGATAAATATTTTTATAAAAGGTTTTACAATAATATAAGAAAAAGATCAAAGATCTTTAAATTAATATAGTTGATAACATTTATTATGATTTATTAAAATATTTATATACAATTTACAAATAACAGAAATAAAACTATAAATATTAATATTTAAATTTTATATTTAATTATTAAAAAAGAAATACCCTATTTCTATTATAAAATTTACTATCTTCACTATTAGTCATAATTTATTATAACAAATATTTTTGTAATGGTTATGTAGCTGAAAGTCATACAAAAATTATGATAAAAATAGTAATTTTCTAGAATAAAAATAGAAATTCTTGAAAAAAAAAGCTAAAAATAACTACTATAAATAAGTTATATTAGAAATTTTTTTCAATTTTTAGAGTATTGGATTTATATTTATTTGGTAAATTCTGTTTTTTAATTTATATTTTACAATTTTTTATTTTTATTTATTAATTTTTTGAAATTTTAGAAGTTGAAAAAGCTAAACTATAGAAATAAGTACAAAATTATTATTTTAAATAAAGAAATAATAAAAGTATTTTGCATTTTGTAACAACTTTATAATCTTTAAAAAAATCTAAAAAATTTGAATTTTTAAAAAAGCTTAAACCAAAGTTCTTAAAAAGAAATAGTTTTTTACAAAAGATAAAACTAAAGAATTTATTTTGTGATAATTATTTTATCAACTATCCAATATTGGAAAAACAAAAATTAATTCAGAATTAAAGATAATAATTTATATTTTTTTAACAATAAAATAAAAAATAAATATAACTAAGTTGGTTTCTAAAATTTTAATATATTAAATTAGTGAACTAATGTATTTACAGATTTGAGCTATTGTAAACAATAATAAGAATAGTGAATAGTAAAAAAAAAAATCATATTAGAGTTCAAAAACTAAGAATATGCCAGCTTATATAAATTGCTAATTTGCTATTCTTGCTATTTTTATTAGCTATTTTAACTATTGATAATTGAACCTTTGATTTTAATAAATTAAATAATAAAGATATATAAATATATTAACAATTATAATATTTTATAAAAGTAATAATATTTCTACAAATTGCAATACATCTTTTTTATTATATAGTTTGCAAAAATTTTACAAATTATAGTTTTTTATAAGAATATTCAGATGTATTATTTTCTTTCAACCTGTATACTAAAAATTTTAAATTTATTTTTTGCATATATATAACTTCTATAAATATAGTACAATCTGATATTTATTTGATATATAATTTTATTATATCAACATATTTTTGCACTTAGTCCAAATTAGATAAGAATTATTAAATACAAATGCAATAATACTTAAGTTTATTAGAAAAAAAGTCTGCAAATTATTTATTTTTGTGGTTTAACTTAGCTTATATTTAGGTTTAAAATTTTTTTACTAGTTTAACCAAGTCTGTATTTAGTTTTAAAAATTTTTTACCAACTTACTTAGTTTATTATTACAATCTAAAATAAGATTATTAATATTTTATTAAAAATAGATTATATAATTAAACAATAATATATAGTAATTAAGGAGATGACAATCTTAGTGTAGTGGTTGGGTTGTCATCCTCCAAGTGGCAGGTCTAAGGTTTAAATCTCACCTATGATGAAATCTGGAAATTAGATCTGCATTACAGTAACTGTTTTCTGTCGATCAGTTGGCCTCATATAGCTATTACCCAGGTACACCAAGTCAGATTTCCTTGACTTTGAGAGCTTAGACATTTATGTGAAGTGTAAGTGCCTATTTTAAAAACTTAGTAACTATAATATATTTGCATTAGTGTTAACTAGAGCATCTTGATAAGTATAAGTAGAACTACTCTAGTGGCACTGACAGATTTTTACTAATTAACAGAGATTGACCAATGTTATTACAAGATTAGGTTAAAATCAGATGCAATGTAAAATCAAAACAAAAACTCTATTTTCTAAAAAAAATATTATAACTCAAAATTTTGTTTATATAACTATCTTCTACATATTAGTAAAAAAATTTTTTGCAAAATTTTAGTATAAAACAAATATTATTATAATTATAAATCTTACTCTAATATACTGTTTTATAATGTTAAAAAAAATATTAATCAGTAAAAGTTTGTTGATACTACTAAGGTAATTGTATAGATAAATTGGATAAATAAGAGAACTAGAATATTTAAATAAGAAACTTATAAGCAGGTTCCAAGTATAACAGCTAATATAAAACCTTTAGATCAACTACTTAAATTAGACAATAATTAAAGTTATATAAATGACTAGTTGTACACTCTTTTTATAATTGCACTTTGTAGTTATAATGTAACTATTAGCTAAATATATTATTAATAAAATCTTAAGTTACAAGTACTTACTTTAATATTTAAAAAAAAAAATTTTATAATACAATTAATAAAATAATATTTACTTTTAGTATTTGTCAAATCTGATGCCTCTTTTAAGTACTAACTTGTCTGTTGTTATATAAAAAACTTTTGTTTATTTTATGAATAAAAATTTTTAAAACACTAATTTTTTATAGTATAACATTATATATATTTATATTTTTTCAGACTGATTTAGTTTAATCTACAAAATTTATTATAAAATTTTTAAAATTTTTTTTAAATTACTCTAATTAATAGTTATAAAATTTAAATCAGATTAAATTATAAAACCTAATTTAAGTTTTTTGCATAAAGTTAAAATTAATTAGTAAAATTTTTAAAATAATAATATTTTATATAATTTTATTAATAAAATTATTAAAAATTATAGAATTGGGCTCTATAGCTTAATTGTTAAACTGCCAACTTCTTATAAATAAAATCAATAGTTTGAGTCAGACTAGAGGCAAAATCTAAGAATTTTAACTTTGTAATCTAATATAAGAGCCAAATTATATATAAAGCTCTGTAATAAATTCTAAGATAAAGTATAAAGACAAATTAGAAATTTTTAAAAAAAGATTAACTTTGCAGAAAGAAGACACTATATGTAATAGTGGTATTACAAAAGGTTTTGTTATATAAAATATTGTGCAAATAAGTTTTTTAGAAGATAAGACAGCACCAATATCTCTGCATACAACTTGCAATATACTTAATTAGAAGAATTATAATAATATAACTAAAACTGAAGTGATGAGTAAAACAAAGCATGCAAAAAAGATCTGTAATAAAGAATTGGTTTAATCAAAATTGAAACATCTTCAGCAAACATTATAAACCTTAAGAAAAAACAAAATTAATAATTATATATCACACAATATCATTAATAGTTACTATATTTATATACAATAAGTTAAGGTTTTAGGCCTTCTTGCAACACCAAAGTAGATCAAACCACTAATAAAAATACATAAAAAAATATATAGTAGCTGCAGATGATAATCCAAAATCTTAATAAATCTAGTTGTGCCAATTAGTACCAATATATAAAAAATTGTATACACCAAATTGATAGCAAAAAGAGCAAAAAACTACTAGACTTAACCAATTTAGAAAAAGAAAAAGATTACTACAAAAAGTAAATAAAGAAATTAAAAATCAGATAGAATTAAAGAATATAGTATAAAAAGATGACTACAGTTTTACCTTAATTAGTAATAATAATTAAAATATTATAGTTCTAATATTAGAATAAGAAAAAGATGGTGATTCTAGTATAATGATTGGGTTGTCATCCTCCAAGTGGCAGGTCTAAGATTCAAATTCCACCTACAATGAAATTTGGAAATTATATCTGTATTATGGTAACTGTCTCCTGTTGATCAGTTGGCCTCATATGGCTGTTACCCAGGTACACCAGGCCGGGTCCCCCCAGCTTTGGGAGCTCAAGGCATCTATGCGAAGTGTAACATTA
>CAJVQA010011394.1:0-10746 GCA_910591915.1 Cetraspora pellucida
ATAAGGATATTTGGTTACTCTCACAAGATATGAGTAAAGCTTATGATTCTGTCAACTTTACTCTCTTTAAACATGCATTCTTCTGCCTTTTACTTCCTTTATTTACTATTAACATTATTTCTGACCTCCTTATTGACTGCTACAATTAAGTTATAACTAATCTTGGCTTAACTTCATCTTATTCAGTTCACAATAGCATTAACCAAGGTGAAACTATTACTTCTTTGCTATGGCATATCTACTATGATTCACTTATTTCCTATATATACTCAAACATTCCTGATTACAAATTACAATCCTCTTTGACTACTAACCTCAAACTTCAAACATCTAACTTATTACAAAAAAAATACACTGTTTTGGCTTATATGGATGATACTCTTTAGATTGCTTCATCACAATCTGAACTATCATATATTTTATCTATAGCTAAATCTTTTTATGCTATGGCCAATATTCAAGTCAACCTTTCAAAATCCATTCTGGTTACCAACAATCCTCTATCACATTATACACCTATCTCTTATAATAACCATCTTCTTCCTCTATATTCTTCTAAAATACCTTTTAAATTTTTAGGCTATTGGTTTACTTTGTACAACAAACAATCTAAACAAACAAAACTACTTATCTTTGAATTTTCTAAATTAATTCAAATCACTAAAATCAAACATATCACTGACTCACATGCTTGCTATATTATTAACACAGTAATTATTTACACTCTTGAATACCAACTTCAAAATATTGTAATCAATCAATTAACTTGTAACAAAATTTTCACTCAGCATATTGGTTTTGTCAAACTTAAAGCCAAACTTTGCCATACAATACCTTCTAGTACCCTCTTACATCTATAAATTTATAACATCAAACATATTTGGAACATCCAATTACAACACCATATTTCTAATCTTCTCAAATATCTTAATAATCCTGACCTATTAGGCACATCTATTTATATTTGAATTCAACAATTAAAAACAATCTCTGGTCTCCAATCAGTATTTTCTCTTACTCCAACTCAATTATTAATGGTCCTAACTGCTTAACTACAAACTTTAAAATTGTACAGCTTATTAAACATATTTGTTGAACATTCTTAACTAATCCAACTTATAACATTCTTTACACTTTACATGATGGAACTATCTCTCTAAAATTTTTTCTCTCCTTTTATTCTAAATACTTTGTCTTCAAAAAACAACTTAGATATCATAAACTCTTTTTTCTTGACCAACTTACCACTTATGATAATTTATATTTATTACATTGGCATCATATTTCATCCAAACTAAACAAACTCTCTAAAGATGTTATACCTCAATAGTTTACTATTCTTGAGAATATTACTACTAGTCATTCTTATCAACATATATTATATAATCATTTTAACCTATCTCAATCAAACTACTTTTCCTATACTACTGCCCACTTCAACTTTAATACCAAGTTCTAGTTACTTATTGTTCTCAACAATCAAATCATTATCAGCAAGGCCAGAAGGCATAATAGCCCTACAGGCCTTACTCTCATCACTCACTAGTACTGTTTATTCCAGTTTCAGTTTACTAATCCTTATTCTACTCCTCCTTCTACTACTACTATATGCCTAGGATGCCATCTTAATTTTAATACAATCACTAACAAATGCATCATCTTTATTCCTACAAATTTGGCTACTAAATTACTTTGTCATATAAACCCTAACAAAACTCTTAACCTATATGCCAACTTCCTTGATATTGCATACTCTGTAGCTATTTGACATCTTTTACATATCCTATCTTCTTCTTTATTAACAATTAATCTGCAACAACTACCTTGCATCTTTCAATCATGCCAACTTACTGACAGTTACAGTCTATTGCCAATTCTAATCATAACCTAACTACTATCTCATTTTATACTAATAGTTCTGTTATTGAGCTTGGTACTTCTCAGTGCTCTATAGGCATAGAATAGATTCAAGTTGATAACTTTACAACTATTTACTCTTTTCAGATACAAGTTAAACTTTGGCCATGCTTCTTTAAAGCTAAAATTCTTGCTATTCTCTTAGCAATTATTACTGCTTCTAGAAATTGTTCTGTTTATATCTTTATGGATTCACAATCTGTTATCTTCAAATATCACAGTATTTGCTCATCAGCCTTTAAACTTTCTCATACTCATACTTCATACTTCTCTATCTGGCAAACTCTTATCAACTTTATTAACTCATACAATATTTAGCTTACTTTCCACAAAGTTACTGCACACCAAGATGATCCATTTAACAATCTCGCTGACCAACTTGCTTGTAGTTACCAAATACTACCTTTTTTAACATTCTTAACTAACAACCCTTATAACTCTGTCTATACCCCATTTTATAATCAATTTCCTATTGAAATTCCTATTCGTCACTCTATTCACACTATCTGTCAAGCTCATATTATAATACTTTGGACATCCCAACAGCGTTTTCAACAATGGTCTACTATTGCATCTAATATTAACTGAAAAGCCACTTGGCTTTATATTAATAACAATCAAAAAGTCTCTAATATGCAAAAGATGGATAAGATGAAGCAATAGTATTAAAGCAATTTCAGAAACCTAATAGAAAAAACAACAAGATCAATGCAACAATAGAACAATTACTAGAAAATAGATTAATGAGAGAATAAAGAGAAAAGAAAAAAGAATTAACTGGATTAGAACATATAGAAGGATTAGAGATAGAACTAATTAAAAAACAAAAATTTAAGAAGGAGATTACAACTTATTTAATAGAAACTCTTATAAAAAACATAATAAGAAACAAAGACAAGTATACTTGTTATATAGATAGTGTATTATTTAGAAAAAAAAGTAAAAATAGTCTAAAAAAGATAGGTATAAGCTGGGTACAAGTTGGAAATAGAAAAAACTGACCAAAAGAAGAGATAGCACTGAGACTTGAAAGTTGGCCTTTAGTAACAACAGCTAAGCGAGCAGTAATATGGTTAGCAATTTTAATAATACCAGAAAAGAAGACTATAGAAGTGTATGCAGACAGCCTAGCAGCATTAAGAAACATTAGCAGAGCAATTCAAGATGCAGGTGATGTCAGAGTTCTGAAAAAGAAAAACATAATATGGCTAATAAATATTGTAAATCTAGTCAAAAGCAAAAACATCAAAATAGAACTGGTTAAAGTAAAAAGCCACAGTAATAACAAATAAAATAACAGAGCAGATGTACTTGCAAAGAAAGAAGCAGCATGTAATAAGACAATATCTGCAGAGAAGATCAAGTGCAGAAGAGTAAAGTACCACTTGAAATAGGAAAACAAAAAGGTTAATATACTAACAAGACTTCTTTGCAAAATAGTGATAAATGCCAGAATTGGAGCCAGTTGGTGAGAAACAAACCTAATCTGAACATTAGAACCAGAAACAAAAAATACACAACATAATTAGTCAAGTTTTTGGAAAGAAATAAATAAAACAAAAGATATGTACTATACAATAAGAAAACTTAGTACTAGAAGGGCAACAGTAATCAAATGCATAATAAACAGTCTACTAACACTAGAAGAGTTAAATAGAAGAAGACCAGAGATTTATATAGTAACAGACTATCCAAGTTTGTTAAAAAGGTAAAAGAAAACTCAAGCATATTTAGCAAACTGCAGTGAACAAAAAAGCTTATAGAAGAAGATCCAAAAAGTAGCAACAGCAATGGTATAGAATAGCTTTAAAGAAAGTGAAAAAAACAGAATTCCACCTCTAGTTTTATATGAAGTAATATTTGGGAAAACAGAAGCAGAGAAAATTATGAACAAAAAGTCAATTATAAAAGAACTAGCTACAACAGAGGTTGGCAAAAAAACTCAAACAGATTCTTAGCAAACAAATAATACAAAAATGCATAGATATAGTAAAAAAACAGTATAGAATACATTTTATAACCAAATATAGAGAGTCCAATGTGAAAAAGTGCAGGAATGAAAAAAAGATTAATATAGCAAGCAAAATGAAGAAAGGTGCTTAAATAAAAAGAAAATTGAAGAAAAGAATGAAGAAAGACAAGCTAGCAAAGGAAGAAGAAAAGAAAAAGAAAACAGAAAAATTAAATCAAATAAAGAAAAAAGCTTAGAAAACAATTAATATGCTTGTTACAGAAGAAGAAAGACCCTTCTGATATGGCTTTAAGTAGTTAGATGAGCAGTTTATCTCTAACTGAGATAGTGTGGCAAGTTGCACTTAGGTACCATTTGGATAATCGAGTGATGTTAGATTTATATATTGGAAAATTTTATATAATTATAAAAATATATAGTTTCAAGAATCTTAATAAAGTGCTAGCATAACTGTTTAAGGTTAAAAAAAAAATACTTAATTTAATAAAAAACTTTTTTAAATACAAATATTTATTATAATTTTAATTAATTAATTATTTATTTTTTAGTCTATTAATAATATATAAAATTATAATAATATCAAAGTTGATTAAATTAATTGTTAGTTTTTATTAAATTTTATATTTTAAAATTATATTTTTAAGAAATTATTTATATAAATACAATATATTAATTAATAAATATTCTTAAATTAAAAACTAAATTAATATATAAATAATTAAATTAAATAAAAAATATTTATAAACTTAAATAGCTTATTTTAAATATATTAAACAATAAATAATTTTAATACTTACTTGCTAAATTAATATAAATTAAATAAAAAATGTTATATAATAATAAATTTGAATATTTATTTTAAATATATTAAAATTCTAAAAATATTATATTGCATATAATCATATTATAAACCTAGATTTTGTATTTTTCACCTTTGTTAAACCAAAGTTACAGATCTAGATCTACTATAATAAGATAATTTATATGAAAAATTAGTAAGTAAAAGAAATTTGACACTTTCAGCACATTTTGATCGAGATTTGGAATTTTGTCAATATTTAAAAATTAGTTGTATAATAACAAAATTTTTATCAAAGTAAATGTCACTCAAATAGCAAAAAATATTATTGCTATTTGGAACTTTGTTATGGCAATTTGGGATTCAAAACTATCTACTGGAGTAAAATTACTACTCAAAAAGTTTCAAAAATCATATAATATTATCAATTCATGATTAGAACATAACAATAATATATTAATATGATTAATTTAGTAAGAGTTTTTTTTTTTAATTCTTTAAAGTAAAAAGCAATCTTTAAAAACATAAAATCTAATAAATACACTATTCTAATAATATATAAGTATGTAAGAGTAAAAACCTAGTAACACATTTAATAATTTACTATAACTGATTACAGGTTTTCACTTCATGTACTCATATGTTGATTGCTATAACCAAGTTTCTATTAATCTTTTAAAATAATTATAATAATCCAATTTATATTATATCACAAAGTTTTTATTAATAATACAGAGCTATTTGTTACTATTTGTTTTCTTCAATAATTTTTTGTTGCTATGTCCTAGATTCAAATAAATAATCAGAGTTATAATCTTCCAGAAGTGCATTAAAAAATCAAATTTATAAGATTTTCTAATTCAATTGAATTATCTTGATTGGTTTTTATAATTTATTTCTTTTTTTATTTATTAGCAATAGAATATTTCAAATATTTAAAAATTTGTAATTATAATACTTTCTGACTATAATAAATAATACCAATATGTTTATTAAGTTATTAGTGCTTAATATATTTGTCAGATAATCAAAACTTTCCTGAGTAGCAATTTTATTCAGTCAAACTATCAGGTTTGGGTTATACCACTAAGGGTAATAATCAAACAAAAGAATTAGAGCATAGCTACTTTTTTGATATTTTCTATAAAAAATATCAAATCATAATTTTATATCACTAGACAATTACACTTATTCTTGAAATTTGATTAGTAGTTTAGCATTATTGTTGTTTTAATTTTTATTAAATATCTGTCATATAACAAGTTTATTATCTGTATTTATTTTTGAACATATAATCTATCTTTCCATAATTTGTCATAAAAATATGAGTGTCTTCTATGCTTCAATATACATATTGGCAAAACATAATAGTAGAGCAAATGATAGCTAATATGGAAGCAAATAATATGTAAAAATATGCATAATTAGGCTTTTTTTCTAATAATTATTTAAAATACAAAAAAGTAATTAAAAAAAAAACTTAACTTATCTTTTATTATTTTATGATAGGGCTTTTATAAAGTTAGTATAATAATAAATATATTAGTATATTGACTTTGATAATAAGAATGCAGAAATTGAAGCTTTTGGAGAAAAATGTCATTATAAGTTTCAAAATTATTTTAATAATAAAAAAAAAGAAAATATAAAAAAGATTATGAAAAAACCTTAGTATCACAAGTCTACCAAATAGTGTAGCACTTAATAATCTACTTTTTTAACTTTTTAATAGCATACTTTGTAATTAAAACAATGAATATTCACACTCTTAATACAATTTTTTTTCTTTGACAGCCAAGCTTAAATATATAACAATTTATATTTGTGGATCCATTTGTGATAGTTTTTTTTTTTTTTGGTATTAAGGTAAAGCCTTGCTCCTATCTTTATTCATTTTATTAGATAGTAACTATATGAAGTTACTGAATACAAAAAGAAGTTCTATATATGCTATGGCTAAGACTAACATTTGTAGTTAGGCCTAACCATTAAATCACTAACTATAAAACTATAAGTAATATAAATACTACATGAAAGAATAAGAGCTTAAACATATTTATCTGCAGCTTAAACCTACTAAAGTGGCTAAGTTCACTTAGATTAGTTGAACTTTAGTATACACTATTAAGCTACTCATAGATTTCTCTAACTATTTACATTATCAGAAGTTAATTACATTATTATAAAGAAAAGAAAACAAAAGTATAATAAATTAAATAAGAAGTAAAGTATAGTTAAAAAAGTAAAAAGTAGTGTCAATTGAATAAGCCAATAGATAAAGAAAAGTAACAGAATTGTAAGAATGTAGCTAAGTTAAGTAATATAGATTGGATAGATAAATAGATAAAGAAAGTTAACAGAAATATATAGATATTGCTTGAAGAAAAAGCTATCATCGAGTTTATTAATAATTTTAGATACATTAAAAGTGTAAATAAAGTTAGTTTCTGATACTGTAGATATAACAATATTAAGTTTTGATAATATATTGGTTTGCTTGATCAAAGTATGACTTGTTAAGGTTTTTTTTAAGTTGAGTAATAGTTGGTTTAGAGATTTGAATAATATTATAATAGGCAATAATTCTGGTTAGAATTTGTGGATTGCTTGTTTGAGGGAAGATTTTGTTTAATACTTCTTTGAGATTAAAATTAATAATTTCATTGTTTGTTGCTGCAGATTTAAAGTAAGCTTTAAGATAGTAGTAAAAGAAATAAGATAAATGTTTAGGATTAGTAGATATATTGTTTAGTTGAATAAAAATTTATTCAGATTGGTCAGCTAGTTTATAAAGTTTTTTAAAAGATAAGGATGTATAAAATGTTGCTAAGATAAAATTAGAAAGATTTAAAAGTAGATATATATATTGTTATATAGATATAGTGTTAAAAGATTGTTTAAAGTAGTAAGAAGTTAGATTGTAGATATTATGAGTTGTTTTTAAATTAAGAATTTTATATTTTTTCAGATTGGTACAGGTATATATATAGTGTATTGCTGTTTTGGTAGCATAGTTTGTTTAGTCTTGAATGGATTAGATAGTTGGTAGTTTAGGTTTTTGAAGAATTAGCTTTTTGTATTCATTATTAGTTGCTATTGTTATTTGGTATTTGATGTATTTGTAAACTTTTTGTTCATTGATATTACTAAATTGTTTTTTGTAATGTATAAAAAATTTTTGAAACCAGATATTAAATTGTGGTTTGATTTAGTGAAAAGATAGAATATAGTTGTTTATATAAATTTTTGAAGAGAGATATTTATAGTAATATTAATATAGAATTTAGAAGAATTATAAATTTGTAAAATAGGAGTATTGCTTTTTGAAGTATTTAAAATATGATTTATATATATAAAGGTTTTTAAGTAAATAGATTTAAGTTGTAAGTCATAAAAGAATTTTTGATGATCAATGGTTTGGTATTTGTTATGTAGAAATAGATAAAGTCTAACAAGGTTTATAGCAATTTGAAATTATTTTTTAATTGAGTAAAAAGGAATAAAATAGTGTGAATTAAAAAGTTGTTTGTAATTTGTTTTATTAAAAAAAGTATAAATAAATTTGATAAGCTGGTTTTTTGTTGTACTGAGAAGAATTTTGAAAGATATTTTGGTTGTTTCAGTAATATGTGAATTTTTGTTTAGAATTGTGTTTATAATAAATTTAGGTTTTTTGGTTGCTATAGTTTAAATTAATAAGCTGAAATTACTTTTTATAGCTGGTTTGTTGATTGTTATAAAATTAATAATTAAACTGGAATAAAAATCTTTGAGAATTGGTTTTAAGATATCTAATGTTTCAATTCCAGATATTATAAGTATAGATAAAGAAGAGTTTTCTGAAATAGAATAGTTTTTGAACCAGTCTAAAAAGTGATCTTGTTGGATTGTAGTTTGTAGATTCATTTTAAAATTATAAGTGATAATAATAAAAAAATGTTTAAAGTTGTAAATAACTTGGAACAGAGATATAGAAAAGGTTTTTTAAGTATTTTATAGTATGAGTAAAGTGTTTTATAATATAGATAACAAATAAGAGTAGGTGAAAAGGATCAGAATTGGGCAAGAAATTGAATAGCAGTGAATTTTTCAGAGAGCCAGTAAATTTTTTAGGTTCCTTTGAGGGAATTTAAAGAAATGTTTGGTATTTGGATATTTTCAAGGTTGGTAAAAAGTGAAATTTTTAGGACACTCTTGTAAATTTTCTGAAATTGACTGATAAAATTTCAGAAAAAGTTTAAATAAAAGTTTGAAGAAAAATATCAATAACTTAATGAGTTTTGGTTTGTTAAAGATGAAATTTATGTTGAAATGATTGTATTAATGAGCTGGATATATTTGTTTAATAAGAAAGAATAAAGTTGTTTAGTAAAATTTAATGAAAATTGAGAAAGTGTGATTTTTTGAAAATGTTAGTAGTATGTAATATAATAATTAGAATTTGATAAAATTAGTATAGTTAGAAGCAGAAAGTTTAGTATACTTAGTTTACTTTGAAGTAAAAAAGTTTAATTAAGTATAAATTGAAGAAATTTAAAAAGAATATAAATAAAGATAATTTTATTAAAATGTAAAAGTTTGTTGTATTGAAAGATTAAATATAAATAAATTTGTATTATTTTTTGACAGAAAGTTGTAAAAAAAAAGTTTAATTAGAAGTTTAAAAGTTGTTAGTTTAGTAAAATATTAAGAAAAGTTGAATTGTTTATTAGAGAAAAGTTGGTTTTAGTGATCTAAGATGAGAGTTAGATGATTGGTATCATTTATTTGCAATAGTATAACTGTAAATAGAAGATAAATAAGAGTTTTGATTAATTTGTAACAATTCAGAAAATAGAGGATAAAGTAAAAGCTTAGTTGTTAAATAAATTAGAAAAAAAAAGTTATAAACCTTTTATAATAATTTCTTTCAATTTAGAGCATACTAAATTTTTAGTTAAGCTATCTGACTAAAATCATTTTATTATAATGTTATACAATCTTCTTTATGCTCTTCAATGCTAGCAAAAACTATTAAGCATATTAATAATCTGTGCAAGGTTTGAAATATTATTAACAATAAATAATATTTTGGCAAAATATATAGTGAAATTCTAGTAAATAGCTATTTAGATATTGAAGTTATAACTAAAGCTACTTAGCAAATTATATGAAAATTATTACTTAAAATATTTATCCAGCCTATAATAAAAGCAAAAATTAGATGTGGCATTTTACAATCAATCTAGTAACAAATAAAAATAGTTTTTTTTAAATAACCCAATATATGTATTCAAAAAATTAAGAAATAATATTTTAAAAAGTTATTCTGATAACAATAAAGACAAAAATATAAGGATAATAATGTTTAATAATTAGAAAATTAGCTGAAAACACCTTCAAAAAGTATATAATCATATTATAAACATAAAATAGCAAGGGCTACTAAACTATCAAAATAACATATATGGCTTATAACTTGGAGCAAGATGATGATATATTTTGCAAAACATACATTGTAATTAGAAGTTAAAAAAGCAATGCCAGAAATTTTAGAATTAATGAATATTTCTTATGCCACTTAGGTTGTATATTATATTAATATTTTATATAAGTCAAAATTGAAAGATTTAATATATCAAATTTTGTAATTTTAAATTTGGGAGTAATACAGTGATGAAAAGGTGGAAAATATAGAGAACAAAGTAATACTAGATATAGTTAGATTAGAAGGCAGAAGAAACAAAACCAGGTAAAACATATAAGTGGAACATATAGATACAATTTACAGAAAACAGTACCTCAGGCATTTGGGATGCCATATTAAGTTTGAAGGTATCTTTGTCTGTGTAGCAGTTTAATGTATGCCATGATCGCAAGTAGTTGCCAAGATAACTGTGTGCAGGCATGCAGTAAACATCACTTAGATGCTATAAGGGTAATCAGGTGAAGTTAGTAGTGTTAAATTAAATAATATATAGTACTAGTAATAATTGATCCTAAAAATGTAACTATAAAATTTGTATTATATCAAATTAAGGCTAATAAAAACCAACTGGCATTGTCACCAAAGTTCAAA
>CAJVQA010011395.1:0-10746 GCA_910591915.1 Cetraspora pellucida
TGTTACTGGGATTTGAACTCTAGATCTGCCACTTGGGGGTTGACAACCTATCCACTTTACTAGATCACCACACCCCTTTTTCTATTCTATTATTAGAACTATAATATTCAATTATTGTTACTAATTTAAACTATGAAGTTTAACCTTCTATTTTATAAATTAAATATAATATATTATTAAATAATATACTAAATATTCAAATTTAAGTAAGTTTTAATCACTTTAATAAGTTTAAATTATAGATAAATTAGTTTAAACTTTTATTTTTATATATAATTTTTAATTTATTTGTTTTGTATAAATAATAATAGCTATATAGTTAGCAGTTTAATAATTAATTTTAATTGCAAATGTTGGTTTTAAACATAGTATATATATATAATTATTTTAAATTAGGTTATACAAATTTAATATTTTAATTTTCATAATATAAAACTTTTGATTAAATTTAATCAGCCAACTTTTTTTTTAATTTATTATATATAAATTTTATAAAAAAAAAAAATTAAAAATCTATTTGGTTATTAAAACATAAAAATTTTTTTATAAGTTTTTAAATTTTAACCTAGTTAGGTTATGAAAACCAATTAATTAATTTTGTGTAATTTTACTAATAATAATATAAGCAAGATTTTACTTTAATATCAAAAAAAAATTAATACAAAAAAATTAATTTAGCAGATAATAAAAAAAACAAATAAAAGAAAAAAAATATATATTGAAAAGAACTAAAAAGATAATATTAAAACTTGTTATTAATAAAGAAAGTTTTTAAATTATAAGCTTTAAATAGTTAGACAAGCAACTTATTTTTGTTTAAAATAATATAACTGGTTGTATTTAAGTACTATTAGATGCTATTAGAATGACTAGATGATGCTAAGCTTAAATATTAAGTGTCTTTATATAGTTGCAGAAGCAATTTCAAAAATCTTAATAAAATATTAATATGACTGTTTAAGAAGAAAAAAATTTATAAAAAAAATTTTAATATAAATGTAATTATAAAAAAAGTAACTATATAAAAAACAAACTATATATATATTTTTATTTTTAAATTTAGTTTTTTTTTTGTTTTTTTTATGAAAAAAATATCATCAGTTTGACAATGTTTAGTTGTAAAATAATGATCAAATAATCTCTTTAGGCAAATCCATTTGCTTGATACAATAATAATTATACATAAGCATTTAAAAAGCAACCATATGATATTGAATAGAAAATAGTTAAAATTAATACGTATTAAGGAATTTTTATATAAAAACCTTAATAAAGTGATGGCAGCATGGTCCGCAAAATGAAAAATTATTTAAACAGATTGTTTTAGTTAAATAAGTTTTTATTTGCTGGATTAATATATATAAAAAATATATATATTGTAGTATAATATGATTATTATTAATAAAAACAAGTTTGATAAAAATAAAAATAAAATAAATATAGTAATTAAATATTATATAATTATAATAATATTACAATATTATTAGTTATTTTCTGATTGCAATCATTCTAAATACATGTTTTAAAGCTAATTTTAACGACTTGTATTTAGAAAATCTAACTGTACTTTTAAAATAATACAGTTTATTCAATGCTTTACTAGGATAAATCCACGTATCAAATAAATCAATTATTTTATAGCACTTATTATAATAAAATTATGGATCTTTTTTCGTAAGCCAAGATAGTAAATCAATAGTAAAGCCGTCATTGCATGTGAAGTATGCAATAATTAATGGGATCTTTGTTAGAAAAATCACCCTTCAACAGTTTTCGATTGGGATAAGTCGGACAAACGTAAACCACCATACCGGGTAGTTACTTACATATAAATCTTTATGGCCTTCATTGATTCAAAAGTTATTCGATAAGCTATTGAATCAGTAAAGCCAAGAAGATTTACATGTAAATAAGAACCAGATATCGATATTGGTTAAATTTGCCGATCGGCAATTGTTGGAGGTGATTTTCCTAGCATATATAGCGATAGGTAAAATACAATATTATATATTGTATCTATATATATTTAAATATAAAATCAGATTCCTATCACTCCGGAAAACATACTTTCGGGTAACAATTAAATTCTGGAGATACTCACTTCTAATCTTTTACACTTAAACAAATTTAAAGCCGAATATTACCAGGATTTAAATTTTACCCAAAAGTTATCAAAATAATCAGCATTGTTCAAAACGTCAAAAAAAATTTTATCATTATATGAATCTTTATTACAAAAAAAAAAAAATTATATTAATTAGTTAAAGTTTTTTAATGAATTATATTTAAACACTTTGTAAACAAAAAAATAAATCTTTAAAATAGATAACATCGAACATATATATATGTAGTATATTTATTAATCAATATATACGTATTAAATATGAGTGTCGCTAAAAGAAAACCCGAAAATTTGAATATAAATCATATTTAAATTTTCGGGTTTTCTTTTAGCGACACTCATATATTGAATATTAAATGTATCAAAATAAAGTCAAAGATTTTATTTAGCGATGCATTATTATTAGGGTTTACGTATAAAAAATTGAGATCGAGTATAATTTGTTATTTAGAATAATTGTTGTTAAATTGGTCAAAATGTATGTAGGTCAAATGCGAAATGGACGATATCGATATTAATTAAACATGACAAGTTACACGAGGATAATCATATCATTGACTGGTCAAAGAATAATTATGAACTACAGGATCGGGCATGAAGGTTTTAGGTTTATCATGATATTATAACTTAAGCCAAGTTTGGATTTTTTAAATAAATATGTAAAATTTCAATGCATGCACAGTCTCAAACATTTAAAAATTCCAAGCGTTACATGATTTAATCATATGAACTCTTTTACATAGAAGAAGAATTGAATAGGTAATTAGGTATACAATTTATCGAAATCAAATATTGTTAAATGTTGTAATAATACGTACGTATGTATAACTTAAGTTGTTTCGAAATGGAATGAATGTGTTTTCTTTAATGTTAACATTGTTCGACTAGACTATAAAATTTCGAAATGATTAGTCTGACAAAATGAATTGAGGTAGTACTTAAATTTGAGGAAGTGAGTACAACCGTAGCTCTGTTTATAGTGATAACATTCGGACCATTAGCAAAGAATTGACCTTATCAGGATCTCTTAATGAATTCAATATATATGTATATATTAGTTTTATCATTCATTATCGGTATATCGTATTGATATCGTATTGATACGTATCTCATTGATATCGCATTGTATGTATCAGGTATATTGGAGATTGAATCTCATCATAATAAATTTAAAAATTAATACGTAGTATTTGTTCGTACCTGCTAATCTGCAAGCATATGGTGGATGATCAAAGAAATTCAGGATTTCCGGTATTTATTGCATCTAATTTATTAGGGAATCGTTTTAACCAAACTCAAAAGTTGTTTTTTTTTAAGGAACCAGTCATTTTAAAAAATAATTCATTCATTCAACAACCCCTAAATGCGATTTTTATTCAAAATGTTTTCTTTAAGTGTATACTTTTCTTTAAATATATACTTTCTTGAAGTGTATACTTTCTTGAAATGTATACTTTCTTTAAATGTATATTTTATTGAAGTGTATACTTTTTTTTTTAATGCATTTAAGGCCGATTTACAAAGACCTGAAATAATTCGAATAGAATAGAAAATCGATTAATCGAATATGCTTTTAACCAATTAAATAAAAAGTAGTGCGCTCACGTGATAAAGATAATTATGTGATTGAAAAGCAATTATGTATTATATCATTATAATCTCTGATAAAAATAGCAAAAAAAAGATTAAACCTTTCTTAGTATTAGATAAATAAATAAATATATATATATTAAAAATAACCGGATTATGCACCATACGCAACTATCACAGATTTGTACATATAATGATTCTGCATAATTCCTCAAAAAAAAAAATAATAATAATAAGAGTTTTTATTATATTTATTATTATAAATTACAAATAATTACAAATAAAATTCAAACGTTTATAATTTCCGATTATATAGTTGTCGTTTTTTTTTGTTTTTTTTAACTGGTTTTAAAGATTTTAATGATACGTAACGGTTCTTTGTACAGATAAATTAGGAAGAATGATTACTACATATATCTTTATTCACTCTTACATAATATTTCGTCATTACTCTGAACCAGAAATTTAACACTTCTCCACATTGTTATCGTTATGTATTACGCCTTTGCTTATCCTAATCGACACAATATGTATCCAAATTCGAAACTCGATTAACAAAAAACATTAAGGTATAACACGTGACAATATTGCAAGGATTGAATTATAATCTCAATATAGCTGATAATACACAATATATACAAGTAAATTATACAAGTACAAGTAAATTATACAAGTAAAAGTAAATTATACAAGTACAAGTAAATTATACAAGTATATTTATATCTTTTATTTATTTATTAATGATAAAACTGTACAGTATAGGTTGTTTGCTTAATATTACTTAAAGTAATTTACTAAACATATAAATGATAATGTCATCACTAAAAGTAAAAAAGGATGATTTGGTAACCCGTTGCTTTTTTTTTTTTTTGACTCCATCAAAGGAGTTACATAAATTAGTAAACATTTTCGTTTTTGTCTTAAGGTGACAAAAAAGAAAAATAAAATTAATTGAAAAAGAAATCTATTTATTATAATGAGTGAAGGATTTTTAAAGTGTCATAAAACTAAATTACATCGCACATTAGATGTGCAAAAAATTACTATATTACTTTTTAACAAGATTATTTTGAATTTCTTTCAAAGAATCTGGTGGAATATGGTTATGCTTTTTCATTAAACAAGAATCAGCACAACATTCGATCATTTGAAACCATGTATCCAATTCTATTTGATCGATAGTGAAACGTTTTTTAGCGTCAGGTTCTAAAATATGATACATTAACTCCCGACAACCTGAAGGAAGTTTCTCAAAAGGTTCATATAGACCAAGGTTTTTCGTTTCTAGATAATTTGTGTAATTTGGATCTGATGGAGTTGCCATCCTAAATGGAATTCCTTGATATATCATGCAGTAATATACAATACCACATGCCCAAACATCAACAAGTCGAGCATCGTATTCTTTTGTTTCAAATTGCTCCTATAAAAAATTTACAAATGAATATAAAATTGAATATAAAAATTGAATATAAGAAATTAATTTAATGATAAAAGAAGTTAAATTTACCGGTGCAATATACGGTTCAGAACCACAAAGCCCTTTAGACATATGTGCAGCTTCTTCCCAACATGTTCTAAAAACATCTGATACACCAAAATCAGTGATTTTCAAATGTCCATTTTCATCAAGCAATAAATTTTCTGGTTTTATATCCCTAATAATAATGTTATAAAAAAAAAGGATTAATAAATGCAAAATATAAAAATTAATAAAATTAATAACGATAATAAAAGTGGAAATACATACCTATGAGCAACACCCATAGAGTGAAGATAACGAACACCCCTAACAAGTTGCTTAAAACAACAATCTATCTCATTAGGTGTCATATGGCCAGCTTTTATAGCGGTATAAAGATCACCACCAGCGCAATATTCCTAAATTATAAAAAAGCCATTATCAGATAATGAAAAATGAAAAATGAAAAAATGACGAAAAAAAAAACCAATAATACAAACCATAACTTCACACCAATTATGATTTTCATCTTGAACCAAATCTACTGTTCTGACAACGTTAACATGTTGTAATGTAGAACTTATACAGAATTCACTAGTCAATTTTTTTACATAATCCTTTTCAGATTCATTCTTTCTTCTTTTTCTAAATTCCTATATAAAAAATTAGCGAAAACGTTATTAATTGTTATTAAATTTTTTCTAAATTCTATAGTACAATATATATAAATATATGTAAATACCTTAACAGCATAAGTTTTCTCGCAATCCGACTGATCAAATTTGTGAGCAAGACGAACGACAGCAGTAGCACCTTTACCGATACAACCCTTGTCACACACACCGTATTTTTTTATTAACATGGATTCAGCATCAGTCACTTTACCACTATCGCTACCCGAACCCGAATCACTACGTTGAGATTGTTTTTCATCAAGTTCCAATTTTGGATTAAGAATTTCTTTCAACGTTGTTCTGCTATCAGGTGTAATATTAAAATTAAATTCTTCTTTTTCTTTTTCAGGAGAACCAAAAGGAGATGCGACTGGAGATCTTGATTCATGAATTAAAAGTTTTTGGATACTCCGAACAAATGTGGTCTTTTTTGGTTCTGCAGATCCATTTATAGCATTGCCATTTGTAGTAATTCCATTTTCATACAAAGGTTCACTAGATTTATTAGTCTCATCAGCGGAAGGTGTGGTAGCGACAGAATTAGTTGAATTTGAAGCAATTTCTTCAGTTTCAGTTGAGGGTTTTGAAAATACTGCTTGAAGTGGATTGGTGACAACAGGTAAACTAAGGTTTCTCTTAGGTGTCTTAGTGTTACGTTCTTTGGCAACGTACGGAAACTCTTTTGCTTCAGGTTCAGTAATACGACGACGAGCCTTACTATCTAGAGCTGGAGCCCAGTAATCGGTTGTAAAGGTAACCATACTAAATAGTTTGCTAAAGAAGGATCACAAAGTAGGATCGGAATTACCGAAAGAAAAGTTTTTTTTCTGTAGTTTATTCTCACTAGCGATGCTTTAACTCGATAGTATATTATAAGTTTATTTGAAAGGTATAATTGTATATTAAGAAAGGAATAGGAATCAACAAGAGAAAACTAATTTGGTATGATATTAAATATTAGATTAAATACGTTAATTACAAAACGAACGATTGTCTAGATTGAACGTGGTCTATGTTTTTATTTTTATTTTTTATTTTTTTTTTTAATGTTTTTTTTTAAAAAAAAACGTATGCAATAAATTAGACGGTTTTATTTATATTTGAGAGATAAGTAGATCAATAGTTATCAGTTATAAATCGGGAACTAAAATTGATTTACCGCACAGATTATATTTGATATTGTTATCAAGATTTTGATTGCATAATAAAACAAAAAATCCTTTATTTTTTTTTTAATCATTTCTACAAAGAAAAAAAATGAAAAAACTGGAACAATAATTGCTTTTATTATTTTTTTTTTAAAAAAATGAGGTGATATGAAAAATGTAGTTAAAACAAAAACTCTATTTTCTTCTATTTTTTTTTTAATTTATTTATATATATATATTATTATTGATATATAAAAACATAACGAGATTTATTATTATTAATCATTTGTGGTGTTAGTATGTATTTTTAATGCTACGTATTTTTTTTTTTTATCTGTCAAGCGGATATTCTCGTGTTAATAATCAGTCATGTGGATGATTTATTAAAATTATTGAGCGCGGGGCTGGGCTGGATGTCAAGGACGACAAAAAAGTATGTTTAAGCCAGGTATGGATTGTCAAACGTTGTAAGAGTTAGCGCAACATCAAGACTGACAAATCAAAGACTCATGTTTAGCACAAAGAAATGAAAATTTCCATAAAAAACAAGAATATGGCAGAAACAAGAGTACAAGACGTACCATATACAGCTTATCACCTCAAGAATTTATAATCGGGCTTAAAATTAATATATCAAGGATGATGTACTTCAAAATCAAACAAGCTCAAAAAATTTCATTGGTTGCAATTTTATCTATTCATATGGATTGGAAAAAGGTAGAAAAAAAATTATTTTTTTTATTTGTTTAATGGTGTAAAGCGTATCATAGTCTTATGACCTGTCTCGTTTGGATATTTGTGTGATCCAGGTTCGCTCACGTGTAACTCTCATGGTGTTACATAGCAATATGTAATGTAATAGATTACGATGGGTTCATACAGTATATCAATAATAGGTATGAAAAGAGTAATTGCATTACAATGTCAAATGACCACTTTTTCTTGCATATTAGAAATTTTTTGATGCTTTCATAAATATCCAATCACAGTCACCACATTTTTTATATAAATACTATACAATTTATCATGTGACCATAGATTTTTTGTTTCTTGATTTATGTACATCTATCGCTATTTTGTTTGATAGCATGCATCCGATCAGTTATCAATCAAATACCATATAAATGTATATTAGCATACATATGCTATCCCTATAATAGTGACCGTTTACACAATCAATGGTTAACGATTTTACTATGAAAAAAAAATTTTGGGTTCTATAATAATTTAATGCTTCAAAAGTACGTATTGATTTCAAAAGTTGCGTATGATGACATGAAACGATATTTTTAATAATTGTTTAAATAAGCACTCTTTGATCATTCTATTTCTATAATTAACGTTAATAAATAATAATTATTATTTAAGAATTCCATAATTCTATCAGATGTAATATACGTATTTATAAATATTTCCAGTAATTAATATGTACATTATCCTATAAGGTCTAGACTGCCAAGATTTCATCAACTGAACGTGGAACTGACCCATCAGGTTACAAGGCGATCCATCTCTACCTCTTTGGTTAATGGGTTTCATCTCGGAATACCCCAAATTCGATTACTTATTAAGTAATTTGAGGCTTTGCTATCTCATACGTATATATATATTCGTTAATGCATAATAAATTCTTTGTCTAAAAAAAAAAATTTGGCCCATTTTTTTATTTTATTTAAAAAAACATTTTCACCAAAATTAATATCCGTTGACCATATCGATATCAAATGATGCAACAAATCCTATAAATATCTTATTTTTTTTAACGTTATCTTTGATCATCAGATTGTTTGTATGTATTAAAAATTCTACCCTTTTCGTTTTCTCTTAATTAATTTTTAGCCTTGACCACTACTACTAAACAAAAAAAATAAACTGTTTAAGTTTACGTAATTTATCAAGTGTGTTACTCAATTATAACATTAATCAAAATATGTTTGACTTTTTTTTTCAATTCTTTAAATTTTGCAGGTGGTGATAATATTAGTATATCGGTTATTATTATGACTTGAAAAAAAAAATTACACATGTAATTACGCATGTAATTGAACTGCATCGTGAGGTCGCTATTACTTCAAAAATAATGGTTTAATTAATAAACTTTTAAAGATTTTATAAATGATAACTTGCATGCTATGTTACTCTAGATTGTTAAAATTAAACAAATATTTATTTTAGATATTTACTCAAAATAAACTTTGTATGGTACGTAACTTATAAAAAAAAATTGCGCTATGATTGGTCAATTATTTTGAATTTAGTTTTACATAGTGGTAGTACGTAAAAGTTTTTTACATATTACTGTATTATATCATTATAATTAACTAAAATTAATATACGTATTGTAATGTATATATGTATATATATATATATATATATACTTAGCATTAGAACGGTTAAAAGCAGTTGAACTCGGTACTTGAGTCGACTTTTACTCGAATATTTTTTGAAACCAACTCTGTGTCTGTTCCAGACAAGTCCTGCATGCGTTGTTTCAATTGTGTGATTAAGGAATTGAAAAAGGCATTTATGCAATATATTATTGTTAGTAAATTACTTGTTATTATATGAATGAGCTTAACTCAAGAACTAAATGTTCCTATTTATGGAGTTCAGACGGATAGAATCAGCTTTTTAACAGTTACTATGTATATATACACTTTATGGAAATTACTGTATTTTTTTGTAACTAAGACATTTATCTTTATGCTTTGGGTAAATTTACTTAGTATAAATTATATATATATATAACTATTGTTATTAAATAGTTGCAATACAACACTTATTAAAGCATTTATATTATTATTTAATAAAAACGTTCAACCTATTATTTAATAAAAGAAATATTTAATTTGTTATTTAATAACATGTATAAACTTTATAATATTTTATTATATTAATGTATATATACTATTAAAATAAACTGTTATATATTAATTTATCTTTTAATTTGTTTAGCAAGTAAATTTGCTTGTTAGATTTTTAAAAAATTGAAATTTTTTAATAAATCTCAGATATTAATTTTAGCTATATACAGTCAATCCTTTGTAAATATGCTTCTCTTAGGATTATAAGCAAAAATTTTAAACTTATATATTTAAAGAGAGCATGCATTTATGAAAGGTATTTTATTAAGTGTTTATATACTTGAAACTAAAAATAGTATACATTTAGAAAAGGTATACAAAATGTTTGCATTTATAGAAAATTGACTTAATTTTTACAAATAAATTATAAAATTTGTAATAATAAAAGTTTATAAACTATAATATTCTATTAAGAACTATAAATCTAAAACTAATATTTATAAAATTTATTAAAAATTAGTAAATAAGTTTTTTAATTAAAAATTTTTCTAAATTTATTTATTTTTAGTTTATAAGCAACTTATATATTTTTTTTTATAATATAAAATTAAATACTATTATAATATAATTTTTATTCTTAAATATTAGTATATTAAATTTTATTTAAATATTTTAAATATAAAAATATAATAATCTAGTAAAGTAAACAAATTGTCAATTTTTAAATAACAAATTTTGAATTCAAACTTTATAGATAATAAATTTTAAAAATTATATCTGTATTATAGTAACTGTTTCTGTTAATTAGTTAGATTAGTATATCTATTACTTTTAGTTATACTATCTTTTTTTTTTTTTTTTTTTATTTATTTATATAATATCATAGTAAAAACTTTAAAATACAATAAGAAATTTAATTACAGAAAAAAATTCCTAAAATAAAGAT
>CAJVQA010011396.1:0-10745 GCA_910591915.1 Cetraspora pellucida
TATTCTTTCTATAATATTTTAAAAGCAAAATTGTACTTTATGTAAAATCTCAATTAAATATTCAATAAAGATAGAGAGAGGTATGGCCTCATCATTAACATTAAAAAAAATATATATATATTAATTTAGTTATTATATTTAGTTTACATGTATATACAATAATATATTCATTGTCTACTTTGGGATGATCATATGTACAGGATACAGGTTTAGTCATTTTAGTAATTTAATGATTATATTTATTTATATTTTTTATTGATTATTAGGGTTTAATCATTTTAAGTAATAATGATTATATTTTTTTTTTATATTTATAAAAATTCCAGTTTAATTGTAGGTAATAATAATTACATTTGTTTATTGCACAACATGTAATTACATAATAATAATTATGGGTCATATGGGTTTAATTGTTCAGATAATAATGATTATATTTATAAATTTTGGATCAATTGTTATATAATAAATTCTGGATCAATTAATAATTACTCGATTATATTTATTTAATATATATTGCATATTATTTATATATAAGTATTCATATACACTCTTATCAATATTTTTTTATTTACAAATATACACTCTTATTTATATTTTTTTATTTACAAAAAGAAAGAAATTGTTTGATCCAGCCAATCAGATATCATAAAGAGTACATTATGTGTACAGCCATCATTTTATTAGATTTAGAAAAAAAAAAAAAAAAATTGTTTGATTTAGCCAATCAGATATTATAAAGGGTACATTACATGTACAGCTATCATTTTATTAGATTTAGATTTAAGGAGTCCACCTAAAGGTTTCCTACCAATTGTCATATTTAACATTCTTGATTGGATGTTCCATTTTAAACTCTCTAAACCTATAACCTGTGTTAATATCATTGATTATTTCAGATGTACCAGATAATCATCATCAATCTTAGAACTAATTTATTTTCGAGATAAACCTCCTAGAGCCTTCTGTATACATTTTTACAACTGACCTAGGTATCACTATGGCAGAACTAACACTTGTGATCAGGACTAACCATTAAACCACTATGCCTATATAGAGTTCACTTAGACCCTGGCATCTACTTCACAGCATAATCCTGATACTTTGTATACCCATGTCTTTTTTTCTTTCTTTTATCAAACTCCCAATCCAGATAGCCTATATAAGACTATGACCAGTCCATCAGTATATCAGATCAGCCTGATATTCTTTCCTTTAGTTTGTTTCAGCAATCTGGTTAGTAGTATTTCTGAGACTTTCAACCTGGAGGTTCTTGCGCATTCAGCTACTAGGACTGGGTATGAGACCTGGGTATCTGTTTCACCAGGCTAGGCTTTACAGTAGAGCTGTCGAAGATCCAGCTACTTTTCTACTTAGGTCTCACAAATGGACTTCTTGTTATTCAATTTCAACAGATTTATACAGCCACAAGGACTTATCTAGTGTTTGTACTGTCCGATTTGTCAGTTTATATTCTTCTATGTAACTTCAACATTGCATGGATATCCCATGACCTTTCAGTCATGCTGGTGTAATTGCTATTACAGATATTCCAACCCAATTATTAGTAACAGTTGCTATAATATGAATATTACATAGATGATTATCCAAATTTTTGTCATTGATGAGATTTGAACACCCAATCTACCACTTGGAAGGTTGACACTCTGACTACTTTACTAGGTCACTACACCCTAAGTTAAATAATTTTATTCTATATAATAACTATAATTTATTTAATAAAGTTTAAGTATTTGTAAACAAAAAAATTATGAAGTTTAATTATATATTATTTTTTAAAAAAAATATTAACAGTGAGACTATGTCTTTAACTTTATTGAAATTCAATTGAAGTTTTTATAAAGAATAGCTTGCTTTTAAATTACATATGAAGAATAAAAACTCAAACATATAATCTGTGATATAAACCTACAAGAGTGGCCAAGGCTCATTTAGATTTAGGTGTTAGTAATAATATATATGAAAAAGGTATGATATTTAATCTATTAGATAGTCCAAAGATCAATTTTAGTAATAATTTGTGGTATTAAGATAGAGGGTAATGGTAGACTATAAAGAAAATTATGAGTTGAGTTTGTAAAAATTGTAGTTGAAGACTGTGCTGAATGTGAAATACAATATGAAATCTATAATTGTTTATATATTTGTTGATTTAAATGAAGAAAAAATTTAATAGAAAGAGAGGTGACTATGTGATAAGAAATAGAAATGTGAATGTTTTTTTATAACTCTTTCTGCAAATCTATTGCACAAAAATTAACTAAAAAATCATCCATCTAAAAACACTTATAACTATTTATTTTACTAAGACAACCTGTTATAATGTCTTAAATAAACTTGTTCAGCATCATATTTTATATATATTTTAATAATATTACATCTCTAGAGTTTAAACTCATTGAGAAAACTGTACTGACGGCCTTTGGTCCCCAGTTTTAATAATTTAATATTCTTGTAGCTTCTGCTGCTATAACCTGTCTTATACTCTTAATTAAAGTTGTAGTGCACATTTTCCTGATTAAAATAAGCTCTAAACAAAAAGTTTTAACCTAATATTGGCTAAACTATAGCTAAATTCATCTTTTACTCTCTTGCAAATTTTTTTCTTACCTTTTGTTTCTACCCTATTCCCTTTTTCTCTTACATGGATTTTGTGTAACCATTTGATCATTTTCCAATTTATAATTTATTAATTTACATAAAAATTCTGTAACCTATCTATTAATAAAATCTCAATAAACACAATTCTCTATTTCTATATTTAGTTCTTACTAATATTACATAACAACTTGTACCCCAAACTCTACTTGTGTTTAGTACCTGTTATATTGTGACCTTAGTTATATTAGATACATCTGTGTACCATCCCAGTAACATCCCAATACTATAACCCTAGTCTTTAATTAACACCCTTGTAAAATTATCTATAATCATACTATCAACTTAAAAAAATTTCTAAGTCTTTAATCAAATCTTTACTCAACTTACTATTATTTAATAATGCCTACCTTAAGTCAACAAGAGCCTGATACAGCAGATCTTGATTATTTCTACCAAAATTTTTCTAATAGTTTTGGTATTACTCTCTATAAAAAAGAAAATAATGACAAGGCCTACCCAATTTCTGCCAAACTTCAACCTATTTCCTATTTAACAAAAAATCCCAGATCAAACAAAATTACTCACTTTTTTAAAACTCCTACTTCTATTTCTATTATTACTTGTCTCTGTGACAAATACCATACTAAATTTATCTTAAACTCAAATACTAATTATATTCAAGCTACTGAATTTACAACTGCTCATATTAACAGTAACATAAAAAAAATTAACAGAACAAACCAACAACTCATGACTGACCTCTCTTCCTCTACTAACAGTGTCTCTCTATCTTCTACACAAGATGTTCATTATTATACTTGTCCTAAATACTCTTTTTCAATTGGTTGTATCATGAGAAATAAGCATCATTACTCAATGAAAAATATGTCTCCAAAAATAACAAAGTTTATCATCTTACTTGTATGATTGCTTCATCTTAATATGAAGCTAGTTCATCTCAAACCAAGAAAAATTTTACAAAACTTTCCAAAATATCTTACATGAATATTCTCAAACTACTAATCCTCTTACTACCTCTTCTCACCAAACCTTAACCTCTTCTGACCTTATTGATTCTTTCTTTTCTCCAACTACCAATACTAATTCTGTCTCTAATCAAACTCTTACTACTAATAGTCCTAATATTTTTAGCCCAAATTTCAACAATTCTAGTAATACTAACCAATCAAAAAATACTCCTAACAAACCTCCTCCTTAATCTTATTCAAGTATCCTCAAACCCAAATTCAATCCTACATATGACTGGATTGCAAATTTTCTAATTACTGAAAAAATGCAACCTAACAAGAAATTGTAAACTCTATTCTCTCTTCAGTTTTTTACATTTTTTAAAAAATTTCTCTATAATTTTTATCTTTACAAAGAAATTAAGCTGGTCACTACTACTTAACCAGCATTAAAAGCCTTATTCTATTATATTATCCATATTATGGCTAAACAATGGCCTAAATTTTTAACTGATCTTATCTACAACAACAACTTCAATATTGATAAAAGTGACACTATTCCTTTTGACCTTCTTGAATCTACTCTCAAAAACCTTATTCTCAAATTTACAACTATTCTTTTTACTAAACTTAACTATCTTGAAATCTTTGCTTCACCAGTTACTATTCCACCATATACAGTTTACAATCATCTTTAACTCTGCCTCAATATTGCCAATCTTCATTTCTTTTTATCTAATAACTACTAGTCTATTTATTATCAAAAATTTGCTGAAGACCTTCAGCTCAGACCCAAAAGATTTAAAATTAAATCTTTTATACAAACTACTGACTTTAAACAAAAATATCTTATAATTTAGTTAGATGCTAGATTTAATATCAAACTTTTCTTTAATATTCCAAAAACACTCTTTCTTGAGAGATTTTGTATTCCTTTACTAAAAAACTCTTTTGATCACTTTAATTTCGGGTTTGATATTTACTACTCTCCTTACAATAAACAATTTTCTTCTAATATTGACAAAGAAAAAGTTTGCACTTCTCTTAGAATTCAATTCTATCAACATTTTATCCTTTAACTCTCCAAACACCTTCCTGAAACCTATACATTTAAAAAACCTAACTTACTTCAAGAGTGACATGAAGAAGCATCTTGTGTTGCTAATTTTCATGGTCTAACTTGTAACAACAAAGAATATCAATACCTTGATGACAAAAAATTTCATGATAGTACCAAGCTATTTAATGATATTTTAACTAAATCTTACACATTATTTTCTCCTCAAAATGATAAAACTTGGATTTATCCAACTCTCAATTCTACTTTATTCCACAAAAATAAAGAACATGCTGCTTCACTTGACCAACCCATTCCTACTAAAGCCTTAGACAAATTTGCTGACCAAGCTGAGAAGTTTGTTTGTGAACAAAACAAAGTAAAAACTAATTCTAAATGTTGCAACTATTACTTCTATTGCTACCTTTTTCTCTACTACCAAACAGCTGCTAAAATCATAACATACAGTCTTTGTCCAAGAAGAAGGCTATTAACTTACTTACAAAGAACATTATCGATACTAAATTTCTTGCTCAAATAATTACATACTTCGATGTTATCAAAAACCAAAAGCCAACTTATTTATAAATAGTTAAATATTCTAATAATACTGCCTATTCAGTAGCTGAAAAATTTTTATCTAAGAAATTTAACCTTGACTTCCAACCTGTTTCCATCTTAGCTCACTATTTTTATAATCTCCTTTTTAAGTTCTTTGTCTTCTACAACCAACATTAAAGCAGCCACCATCTTACTAAAAGATACACCTATTGTAGTTAGTAAGAAAAATAAGATAAGTAGACAGGTAGACAAACCTATTTATGTAGAAGGCCAGGATAATGATAGTCAACCCAACATACAGAGCAGACTATAGTACTTTGCACAGCTGTGAGAACTGAGCATACAGTGATCGATTCTGTAAAAAACAATTTTGAAAGATTATTTACAATATTTTTAATCTCCTATGATTTTCATATATGCTTTAACAAATTTCTCCTTCATTATAATTTACCACTTCTCCCTTATGATCAAACTATCCAAACTTTAATTCAACATATTGCTAAATATAATAATAACAAAATAGTATTTTGTATCACATTTTCTGTTAATTTATCTTATAATGAAACACACATATACCTTCCTAATGACACTCTTTTACCAGATCACATTGTCATTACTCCTTATCTTCTTCCTATATTTTACAATCTTTCTCTTAGATCTAACTCTTTTAATCCTACTTCTATCTCATCTGATTTATTTTTTAACAACCATTCTTCAATCTCTAATCATAATTCTTCCTCACCTTCATCAAATTCAGCATTACATCATCTCAACCCAACTATTGTTATACATAATGTTAGAGGCTTTAATAATTCTACTAAGAGAGAAGCATAACAGGATTATTGCCTCAATCATTACATATTCATTGCAAGCATCACAAAAACAAAAATCTCTGACAAATCTAATTTTTTTTTCTGCAATAACAACTTCTTTACTTACTACTGGTCTAATTCTCTTATCTCTATAGAAGGCACTGCTATTATGATTTGCAACTATTTTAAACCTTATGTTTACAGTATCCATACTCATCTTGAAGATGCCATAGCACTTGATATCTTCTTTCAAAGTAATATCAAACTTTGCATTATTTCAGTATACCTGTTATCAACTGATACTTCTATTCATGATCAAACTCAAAATAAAGTAATCAACTGGATTCAACAAGTCTCACAACTTCATATTCATTTTATTATTCTTGGTAACTTTAATATATAGGATAATACTTACAGCTCCTTCTTTAAATATAAACTTATTAATTTTCTTAATAATTCTAACATGTATGATATTGAAGTTCACTTCAATAACAAACACTTCATCTGGTCCAATAATACTAGCAGTAGTTATATTGACTATATCTGGACTAACCAATTCAATATACAATTTCTTCTTTCTTACAGTCTTGATAATAGCCAAACTTTTACTTCTAGTGATCATCTAATTCTTTTCTCTATCTGAACATTTCCATATGCTCATAGCAAACCTATTCATAAACATACTGGTATTAATCATTATATTTTCAACTACAAAGCTATGTCTACAGAGTACTGGGAATCTTTTGCAAATACTTTATTTCAACAACTCCTATTACACAAAACTCCTACCAATAATGAAACTCATAAGAGTATTGAAATCACTTGGTATAAAATTCAATGCTCTATTATTTATAGTGCTACCTATACTATTCCTAACAAAGTCTCTTGCAAACATAGCTACAACCATCAATACTCACCTCATAGTACTTTTTTACACCTATCTCTCAAAAAACTTGGTCACATTATTAAACTTGTTAAAAAACTTACCCAACATTCCAATACCTCCTATATTAATCAAAACATCTTTCAAATTAACAAATAGTCACAATATGATCTTTAATTACTTACTTTTACTAACTCAACCTTTATTCAAACTTGGCTTTAACATGCTTACTCAATCTGGAAACAACTCTTTCATGCCCACCATCTTGAAAACTCTCTTTTACTTTGACAACAAACCAACAAAGCTATTGACAAAAGATGTATTAATCTTACAACACATCCTACTCAGGCTATCAATAGCATTCTCAATCATTACCACCAACCTGTTCACTTTACTAATATAAAACTTCTTCAAGAGCTTATTACAGACTCACCAATTATTAAACAACATGTTTGATCCTATTTTCAAGACTGAACAGCATACAGAGCTATCAATCAAACTCTCTTTAACAATTTCTTGCAACAACACTACCTTCTACCCTCTTACATTAATTCAACTTGGTATCACTCTCTCAATTCTCTTATTACTAATGATGAATTTACAAGAACTCTCTCTCAACTACCTAATAACAAAGCCTATGGTTCTAAAGGCATTAGTTCTGAATGCTTAAACATATTAGCCCTCTATATACTTCCGCCATCATTGTTCTTTTTAACAGTTACCTTCTTGAAAATAGAATTTCCAAGCAATGAAAACATAGTTGCATTTATCCTATCCTTAAATGAAATACCTTTGATAGGGACCTTAATCTTATTCGACCTATTAGTCTTGTTGAACATATCTGCAAGCTCTATACCAAAATCCTTACCAATTAACTTAGCTCTATATTTTCAACTTTTTCTATCCTCTTATCTTTTAATTATGTTGTCCTTTCTAACAATAGTACCTCAATCCCTATTCATATTCTTAACAATCTTATTGAAGATGCTTCTTGCAATTATAAGGACATTTGGTTACTTTTACAAGATATGAGTAAAGGCTATGATTCTGTTAACTTTACTCTCTTTAAACATGCACTCTCTTACCTCCACTTCTTTTATCCACTATTAACATTCTCTCTGACCTTCTTACTGATTGTTATAATCAAGTTATAACTAATCTTGGTTTAACTTCATTTTACTCAGTTCACAATAATATTGACTAAGATGAAACTATTACTTTCTTGTTATAGCACATCTACTATAATCCATTTATCTTCTATATATACTTAAACACTTCTGGTTACAAATTACAATCTTCTTGGACTACAAACCTCAAACTTCAAACATCTAATTCATTACAAAAACAATATTCTGTTTTGGCTTATATGGATGATACTCTTTGGATTGCTTTATCACAATCTGAACTATCACATATATTATCTATAGCTGAATCCTTTTATACTATAGCCTATATCCAAGTCAATCCTTCAAAATCTATTCTGGTTACCAACAATTCTCTACCTTACTATACACCTATCTCTTATAATAACCAGCTTCTTTCTCTTCACTCTCCTAAAATACCTTTTAAATTTATAGGTTGTTAGTTTACTTTGAATAATAAACAATCTAAACAAACAAAACTACTTATTTCTGAATCCTCTTAATTAATTCAAATTGCTAAAACTAAACATATTACTGACTCACATACTTATTATATCATTAACACAGTGATTATTCCTACTCTTGAATACTGACTTCAAAATATCATAATTAACCAACCAACTTACAATAAAATTTTTACTCTGCATATTGGCTTTGTCAAACTCAATGCTAAATTTTGTCATACAATACCTTCTAGCACCCTTCTGCATTCACAAATTTATAATATTAAACACATTTAGGACATTTAACTGCAACACCATATTCCTAATCTTATTAAATAACTTAATAATTCTGACCTATTAGGCACATCTACCTATATTCAAATCCAACAATTATAAAATAATCTTTGGTCTCTAATTAGTATTTTCTCTCATCCCAATCTAATTATTGATGGTCCCAACTGCCAAATCACAAACTTTAAAATTATATAGCTCATTAAACATATTGGCTAGACATTCTTAACTAATCCAACCTACAACATTTCTTACACTTTACATGATAGAACTATCTCTTTTGAATCTTTCCTTTCTTCTTATTCTAAATATTCTATTTTCAAAAAACAACTTAGACACCACAAACTTCTCTTTCTTGAACAGCTTACTACATATGATAATTTATACTTATTACATTGGCAACATATTTCTTTCAGACTAAACAAACTCCCTAAAGGTGTTATACCTCAATTGTTTACCACTTTTGAGAACATTACTACTAGCTATTCCTATGAACATACATTATATAATTATTTTAATCTACTTTAGTCAAGCTACTTTTCTTATACTACTGGCCACTTTAACTCTAATACCAAACCCTTGCTACTTACTGTTCTCAATAATCAAATCATTGTTGGCAAGACCAGAAGGCACAATAGCCCTACAGGCCTTACTTTTATTACTCTCTAGCACTGTTCATTTCAGTCTCAGTTTTTTAACCTTTATCCTACTCCTTCTTCTACTACTTTTATATGCTCTGGATATTACCTTAACTTTAATACAATTACCAACAAGTGCACTATCTTTATTTCTGCAAATTTGGCTACAAAATTACTTTGTTATATTAATTCTGACAAAACTCTTAATCTACATGCCAATTTTCTTGATATTGTATACTTTGTAGCTATTCGACATCTCTTATATATTCCATCTTCTTCTTTATTAACAATTAACCTACAACAATTACCTAACATTTTTTAGCCAGGCCAACTTACTGACAGTCTACAGTCTATTGCTAATTCCAATTAGAACCTAACTACTATCTCATTTTATACTGATGGTTCAGTTATTGAGCTTGGTACCTCTCAATACTCTATAGACATAGGTTGGGTCCAAGTAGATAACTTTACAACTACTTATTTATTTTAAGCACAAATTAAACTTTGGCCATGCTCTTTTAAAGCTAAAATTCTTGCTATTCTTTTAGCAATCATTACTGCTCCTAGAAACTGTTCAGTCCATATTTATACTAACTCACAATATGTAATCTCAAATATCACAGTTTTTGCTTATCAACTTCTAAACTCTCTCATACTTATACCTTATACTTCTTCATTTAGCAAACTTTTATTAACTTTATTAATTCATATAATATTCAGCTTATTTTTCACAAAGTTACTGCATATTAAGATGATCCATTTAATAATCTTGCTGACCAGCTTGCTCACAGTCACTAAATACCACTCTTCTTAACATTTCTAAGCAATAACCCTTACAACCATGCATATACTCCCTTTTATGACTAATTTCTTATCAAGATTCCTATTCGATGCTCTATACATACTATTTGCAATCTCATATTATAACACTTTGAGTATCTCAACATCATTTTCAACAATGGTCTACCATTGCATCTAATATTAACTAGGAAGCCACCTGGCTTTACAGTAATAATAATTAAAAAGTTTCTAACTTTGCACATAGCTTCTATTCCTTTACTTTAAAAACCTTTCATATTAAAATTCTCTTAGATGAATTACCTGTTCCTCATATTCTTCACAAATACAACCCTTCTTACTCTTCTTTCTGCTATCAATGCAATCAAACTAGTTCTTTATTACATTGGACTTTCTGTTTTTCTACTCAAACAATCTACCATTTAATTTCCAATTCTCTTAATTGCATCTTAAACACTACTGCTCTTGACATGTCCACTAATTCTGTCTCTAATTTACATCAAGAAATTCTTACACTTAACAGTTTTAAACTG
>CAJVQA010011397.1:0-10745 GCA_910591915.1 Cetraspora pellucida
TATTTTCAAATATTATTATACCAAATTTTATTTATATATTTTAACAATTTAAAAAAATAGATCAGAGCTAAAAAAATATAAAAACGCAGACAAATTTGACTGTGTTGGCTTACAATTTAAGGAATAAATATGCGGTTACAGAAAAGAAATAGTACCAGAATAAACAAAGCAGGCTTAATATATCTAAACCAGCTAATAGATGCAAAAGGAGAGAAATTAATTACATGACAGCAGCTAAAAAGTTACTAAGGTCTATCAAGTAAAAGAAAGAAAACAGAATAGTTCAAAGTAATAAAATAAAAAGTGCTTATTAGATTAGAAAATAGAGAAGTTAAAAGACAATTTAGAACAATTAGATAAAATACTCAAGCAATGAAGATAAGATGGAAGTATATCTCAGAAAATAAAAAAAAAAAAGAATGAATAGCATATGGTACACAGAACAATCAATAGCTAGAAAAGATAGTTAAGAAGAAAAAGAAAAAATACTAGTAGAACACTGGCAAATACAGAGTAAAGAAAGTGAATTAGCTATCAAAATTAGCAGATATAAGAGTTGAACAAGAGAAGAAGAACACCAAGAAAATATTTGCCAACAGTAGATAAGAGTAAATAACAGAATCAATGTGATTTTAGATGTATTGATAAAAAAAGATAGCAATAAGATTAAAATAGCAATAGATCAAATAACAGAAATAATAAAAATGAATAAACTAAAGATAGAAAAACAGAAATTCAAGGGACTAAGAATAATAGAAGAGCCAGAAGTAGAGATAATCAGATGACAAAAGTTAAAAGACAACATTAGTCAAGAAATAGTAGAAGTCTTAAGAAGAAATATAATAAGAAACAAAGACAAGTATATAATATATACAGATGGAGCAGCAAACCTAAAGACCAAAGAAGACACAAAAAGCAAAAATAGTATGAACATAGGTGGGTATAAACAGATGAAACATAAGAATAGTCGGAAGAAGAGTTAGCATTAGGCTTAGAAGGATGGCAAATATTGACAATAACTGAATTAGTAATGATATGGGCTGCAATTCTAATGATATTAAGAGAAAAGTAAGCAGGAATATATACAAATAGTAATATAGCAATAAGAAAAATTAGTAAAGGTTTAGAACAAGTATGCAGAAATAAGATTCTTAAAAAGAAAAACACAATATAGATGATGAAAATTAGAAAGTTGATTAGGACAAAGAACATTCAGATAGAGTTTGTTAAAGTTAAGAGTCACAATAAAAATAGATGAAATAATAAAGCTAATAATTTAGCAAAAAAAAGTGCAATAAGTAAAGAGATAATACAGATTGAAAAAGTTAGTTGTGAAAAGATAGAGTACTGCTTAGAGTGAAAAAACAAACATATTAACATACTAACAAGACTGCTATGCAAATTGATAACAAATACAAGGTTAGGAGCAGAATAAAAAGAAATAAAGGCAATTAGAATTTTAGAATTAGAAACAGAAGTTATGATTTATGATTGAACATATTTTTGGAATAGACTGAAGATATCTAAAAGAGTATACTGCACAACAAGAAGAAATAGTGCTGGAAGAAGTGCATTTATAAAGTGCATAATGGATAAACTTCCAACCCTAAAAGAACTTAACAAAAGAAAACTAGAGGTATATGCAATAACAGAATGTCAAGTTTATTAAGATAAAATAAAAGAAATACAGACACATTTGGCAGCATGTAAGAGACAAAAAAACTTGTAAAAAAGAATCCAAAAAATGATCATTGCAACAGCTTGGAAGAGGCTAAAGGAAGAAGAAAAAGTTCAAGTTCTCCTATATGTATTATATACAGTGTTCTTTGAGAAAACAGAAGTAAAAGAAATTAAAATAAGAGAGACACTAATTAAAGAAAGGTCTTATCTTAAAAGAAATACAAAACAGATTGAGACAACTTCTAAGCATAAAATCAAAATAGTAGTTTATGAATATAATTACAAGAATGGCCTAAGATATATTTTACAAACAAGTATAGAGAATCTGATATAAGAAGATTAATGAATGAAAAAAAATAAAGACATAACAGGTAGAATAAAAAAAAAAAAAAAAAAGAAAAGAAAGAAAAACACTGAATAAAAAAGAAAAACCAAATTGATAAGCTATAGAAAAAAAAAATGAAAAAATGAAAGAAAAAGAAAAACAAATCAGAAAAGAAGTACAGAAAACAGTTTTAGAGCTTGTTATAAAAGAAAAAAAAACCTTTCATTATGAACTTTAAGTAGTCAAACAAGCGACTTACTTCTGCTTGAAGTAATGCAGCAAGTTGTACTTAAGTACCATTAGGGTGGTCGGGTGATGCTAAACTTGGTAGTTAAGAATATTTATGTAATTGCAAATGTAATTCCAAAATTTTAATAAATCACTAGCATGACTGCTTAAGAAAAAAAAAAAACCTAAATATATTTTGGGATAAGGTTTCTTCTCAAATTCCTCTTTTAGCAAAAATTGCTTATTATTATATCTGGTTAACAATTTCTGCTTATGTTGTTAAGTGAAGTTTTTCTGCATATAACAAAATATTAGATGATTATAGATATAATTTAAGTATTGAATTCCTTAAATTTCTTACAATGTTATATTTTAATAACTAAAATTAGAAATTTGATTACATTATTGAGAGTGTAGGTCCCATAGCTTAGTGGTTAAGCTCCCATATTCTTCACAGTCAAGGTCAATGGTTCAAGTCCAGCTGGTGGTAAAATTAAAAGATTTTAGTTTCTGTAACTTAATAAGGAATCTGTAATTGAATATGAAACCCTGTGGTTAAGTCCAAATGCAGTACAATGATGAAAATAGGAATTCCTAAAAGGAGACCCAATCATGGAGTGCAGGCACTATGTGTAACAAGTGATTGTTACAAAAGGTTATGATTATAGAAAGATTGTACATGTAAGTCCTTTAGACTAGAACAACATCAACATCCTTATATTTCCCAATATAGGCAGTACCAACATCCCTGCACTCAACTTGTAGGATACTTGCTTGGAAGGATAATCAACAGATTGTGCAAATAAGTCTTAATTGAGATCCAAGAAGAAGATTTGATTAGAAGAGTAGTCTGACAAGTAACCAAAACTGGAATGATAAGAGAAGCAGTGAACATGAGGATGGACTGTGATAAAGGATTGGTCTAACCAAAATTGGAAGCACCTTTGGCACAGCCAAATAATCTAATTATAGAAGGGAAGATCTTGAAGATAGGTGTATAATCTCTTTATGCAATGTAAAAGTACCAAATTGGGTTTTGGTCATACCTATATCGAAGTCTATGATGAACAAAACTAAGAATCAACCAACCAATGTGAGATAAGATTTGCAAGATAGTATGACATCACTGAGGTTGGTATAATTCCCTGAATATAATCAGAATTGTCTTGCAGGTATTGTCAAATAAGCTGAAAGCTTGCAATACATGTTAGTATGATATCATTAGAATCGAAGAAACTCTCTAGATATAACCAGAATTGTCCTGTTTGTAAGTGCAACAAATTCTAGTCTCTATCATAAAAGGAAACATCATGTTGGAGTTTAAATACAGCATCGAGTTATTGTATGATGTTAAGACCTGGAACATCTGCAAGAATGGTAACAACAGATTTGACTTGAGATATGGATTGATCAAAAGACCAATGGCAGCAGCAAATTTGACTTGAGATACAGGTTCATTGTAGATCCTGAACCATTGTCAAAATATCTTAGGGGAATCAATAATAGGCAAACCAAAGATGAGAAGATCATAAGGATCAAACATATCCAAGTAAAACCAATTTGGGAGTGATACAGTGATGAAAAGATGGGAAATGTAAGGAACAAGGTAATACTAGATATAATTAGATTAGGAGGCAGAAGAAACAAGACCAGGTAAAACATGTAAGTGAGACATATGGATACGATTTACAGAAGACAATACTCCTGACATTTAAGATGTCACATTAAGTTCGGTAGGTATCCTTGTCTGTGTAGTGGTTTAATGTATGCCATGACCGCAAGTGGTTGCCATGGTAACTGCGTGCAGGCATGCGGTGGACATGCACTTAGGTGCCATAAGGGTAACCGGGTGAAGTCAGTAATGTTAAATTAGATAGTATATAGTACTAGTACTAATCGATCCTAAATGTAACCATAAATTTGTACTATATCAAATTAAGGCTAATAAAAACCAACTGCATTGTCGCCAAAGTTCAAAAAAAAAAAAAATTACATTATTGTTGCAAATAGTGACCAATTGGCGAGCTTAAATATAGTATCACATGTTGAAATAAAATAGAATAATTGGTAGTAACGTGATAAATAATTCACGGAAGTATTCACTGTTTCTGATTCCTGCTTGATTTCGTCATGTGACCGCCACTCGGCTTATTGGGTAACTTTAACTAGAATTCTTATTACTGTACGTATATACTACATAGTTTTTAATGGTCCACGGAAGTCACTCAACTCCTTTTTAAATCTTATGCCACCAATCACACAAAACACGTCGGTGACCAAGAGAACTGCTACTCGGAAACCGGTCCCGCAAGGTCCTACAACAGAAGACGTAAGAGTTTGGGGATGTTTTCGTCCTTTCACACTCCATTTTGGCATCCCAAAATATCTGAAAATAAGAAATTTATATACTTGGCTATTAATTAGCCAGAAAAGTACTTCGAAAAATGTAGAACCAAATTTTTAATGGGACATACGAAAACCGTTCGAACTGTGGCCTGGAACTGCGATGGTAGAAAACTTGCTAGTGGATCTGTCGATAAAACCGTACGTCTTTGGGAAGCAGATCAGGTAATTAAATTATGTATTGTATATATTGGTGAATCAAAAATTCTTAGAAACATTTTTTAATACACGGTTATTCTTTAGGAAGACATAAAATATTCTGTAAAACTACTTGGTCATGACGAAAGTGTCGATCAATTGTGCTGGAATCCGAAATCTCCATACGAATTAGCCACTGCGTCTACTGATAAAACCGTTAGATTTTGGGATACAAGAGGTTAGTCAGTTCGTTCGTATTCTTATCTATTATTATCTATTAGATTATACGTCAATTAAAATTCATTATTTTCCTTTAGACGCCAAGAGGTGTACACATATCGTTTCAACTGACGGTGAAAATATAAACATTAGTTGGAGCTGGAATGGTGAAATGGTCGCTGTAGGTGATAAGGTTTGTCATTAAATCATGCTAAATTTGTTAGATATTTTGTTACTTTAGGCTTATTGCTTAAAAATGAATGTCTAAATTTACGAATTATTTATTAATAGGACGATAAAATATCATTTATTGATCCAAGGAAATTACCAGCGCCAGCTATCGTAAATACATATGCAGAAATTGATGATATCAGAGACGAGGTAGAGGGCTCGCTATATAAATTTCATCAAAAATCGTATTGATAACATGGTTTAAAAAAAATCTCATGATTCAATAATTTAAATAGATCAATGAAATAAGTTGGAACCATGATTGTTCAATGTTCTTTTTAACAACTGGCTCTGGTGCAATTAAGATACTTGAATGGCCATCCTTAGATCCCGTACAAGTTTTAAGGGGACATACTGCTAATTGTTATTGCATAGATTTTGATCCTAAGCAACGGTAGGAATGAGTTTGTTCTCGTTTAAAATTAAATTAAATAAATAAAGAGTTAAATGACGTGTACATTCTATTGTTCGTTTAACAGATACGTTGCGGCAGGTGGTGCAGATGCCACTGTTACTTTATGGGACATACAAAACGGGGTTTGTCTAAGAACATTTAAAGAACTACAGTGAGTGATTGTGTTATTTCAAACAATATCTTCATTAATTGAATTGTTTTGGATAATTTATGAATTGTTAAAAATTGATCTTGTAGGTATCCCGTAAGAACTATAAGTTTTACACATGATGGTGTTTATCTAGCAGCCGCTTCTGAGGATGAACATATCATCGTGGTATGTATTTACTTATTCAAACATCAATCCTATTTCTATAATAATATATATGATTTAATTATTTTGTATCTTGTTAGTCAAATGTACAATCTGGTAGGACAGTCTTTAAAATTAAAACTAAGGCTGCTACTAATTCTGTCGCTTGGCATCCGAAAGGATATCTGTTAGCATTTGCGGGTGATGAAGAAACACCCATTGAGAAGCAATATGTCGGGTTGAAAGTATTTGGGTTCAACGACTAACTTTTTTTTTTCTTTTATGAATACTTAATATATGTGAATCGTTAATGTGCATAATGTTTTATTTTTATTTTTAACGTCTTTAATAAACGCTCTTAATGAATATAATCAAAATTTTTTGATTATGTCCGATGAAGATTTGTTATCAAAAAATTAATTGTAGTCAATGAATATTGTAATAAAAAAATTGATTACGCTAGAAATCTTTATTACGTAGAATAAATATAGTACGTCCTCTTATTCATAGCATTTATGTTATTAAAAATGTGAGAAATCGGGTGAACTGGTTGAAAATGGTTTGAATAATCGTGACGGCGAGAATTAAGATGTGTATTTTCTCAAGAGAGATCTATTCATATTGACCCTTTATACAGTTTTTCTATTAGACTAAAATAAACTAGAAATCATCATGCAAAATGTAGTCATACTTTTAACTACTAAGAAAATCATTTCGTAATTACGGAAGGTATTACGTATTTTAATTTATTCGACATTCTTCGTACCAACTACGTATATATTAATTTTGTGCTATCTACGATCTTGCAATTCATACAACGCAATCACGTCACATAACCCGCTAGACTATCGAACGTGTCGAACACACACAATATATTACAGCAAAGAAAATAATAATGAAGGCTTATGCCAAGGAAAAAATTTCGCAATAATCGTACGAAAGTTTGTACCTTTTTTTAAAATCAGATTATCGAGATTGAACATTAGTAAGAAAAAAAAGTGTTTATTTTCACAATACAACAATAATGTATTAAATTTTATGTTTTCTGCGTAATAGTAAACAGATTTTTAGATCCGAATTGTAAATTTTTTGACCCGGTTGAACCGTTTTGACACGGGTGACCTGGTTTACTATAATCCGGTTCTAAACTCTAATGACTGCTAGTTGCCTTCTTAGAAACATCAGTGACCGTAAGACCTACAACCACATAAAATAATTAATTAAGCATAAGTATTGATATGAAACAATAAATCATAAATACCAGGCGGAAGTGACTTTTGAAGCTTATCGGCCTTTTCTGCATCTTCGATTACAAAGGTGTAAAGATACCTAGAACATCGAAGCTTAAATTTCACCTTTGATGGACCGCTCTTCTTAATACGAACAGCTACATTAAAATTTTGGTTTTTATTTATAAGAATTAGCAGAAACAAATGAAAAAGAATTTAAAATTTATTAATTACATTTGGCATCCTTTCTACGAGCGATTTCGAGAAAATATTTAATATCACTGATCTGTTTCGGCTATAGTATAAAAAAAAAAAAAAATTCATTGATTTAGTATTACTATTCCATGTTTCAGATGTCTAACTCATCTTTAGATCTAATATCAACAAAAGAGCATTTATACTACAATTTAAATATTGTCCATCCTTGACAATTAAATGATTAAAAATGGATGGCTCACCATCGTGTTCGTAGAATGCCAATTTATACGAAGGAAGAACCCTGTTTAATTATTTTCTATCTATATATAATAATTTGAAAATGTAACACCATCTTGTGTAAATTAGGTTCTCGTTTACGATTGGTCATTGTAGATTAGCATGTGACAATAATCCAATAAAAATTAATAAAATTGCGGATTACCAAACTATGAAATTAATTCTGGCCGAACCTTCGTAATGCCGGCACTTCATAAAATGTTATTTTAGATTTGTTATTCGGAACGAAGCTCCGAACATTCATACTATATGAGTGCCGCAAGGGAAAACCTGTCGTAGGAGTTTATATTTTGTGTACAGTTGGAGGATCTATCGTCGGGCTTCCAAATATATTTTGACCCTGAAAAATTAGTTAGAAACTATGTCAGGTCACAAAAATATATTTGAAGCCCGACGATAGATTCTCCTTAGACGGCCAACTGTACACAAAATATAATTGAAACTCCTACGACAGGTTTTCCTTTACTCAGTTGTAACTTTCATAATAGAAACCCTATCGCTATAGGAAATATTTATTTATATCTACTCATATTGACAGATATCGATCTTAGCATTGAAGATGAAATCATGTAATTCCGCGCTATGTACGTACATCGGCATGCCTATTGAGGAAAAATGATCAATTACTATGTCAAACGGTTATCGTTACATAAATATGTGCCTTAAAATGTTATAGAGTCGAGCATTTGCGTTATTGCATCATCCATGTTCATTTAAGTTCGTTATTATACCAAATAAATTAAAATATAAATCAAAGCCGAAAAAAACTTTACAATATTGAAGCTAAAGAAGGATGTTTCGAAATGTCCAGAAAAAAGAATAACCGTTACACGGTTACACATACTATTTTTAGAAATTTAAATTACGTTACAAACTTTTCATTTGTTTTTAGGTATATTTTATTATTCCTTTAAAAGTAGACTTTATAAATTCTCATCACCAGTTTCCTCTCTTTGGCGGTTTTCCAGCAAACATCGACAGTGACATACAAAGAGAATAGAGACATTTGCACGCTACTAGCTACTATTCTGTCTTTACTTGCTTTTCCTCATCCAATTAGGAAAGAAATTTAATTAGATCACTTTCACATTATAACAATGGGTGCCTATGTATCGAGAGCCCTGTCAAAGATCTTTGGCAATAAAGAAATGCGCATCCTGATGTTAGGTTTAGATGCTGCTGGTAAAACAAGTATCCTTTATCATTTTAGGATTTAATAAGATTCTATTATCAAATTATTAATGTAGAAGTTGAATGATTGTTTTTTACCCGTTCTTTAGTATCTATCGTAATCCTTAATTCGAAATTAATTTAATCAATAGCTATCTTATATAAATTAAAACTTAATCAATCTGTGACGACGATTCCCACTGTTGGTTTTAATGTTGAAACAGTAACATATAAAAATGTTAAATTCAACGTTTGGGTAAGTTATCTATCGAAATTATCAAATTATTCATTTAGAATATGTAAAATAATTTTTAAATTAATCACTTAGGATGTTGGTGGACAAGATAAAATTCGTCCACTTTGGCGCCATTACTATACAGGTACTCAAGGACTTATATTCGTAATTGATTCACAGGATCGTGACAGAATAGATGAGGCACGTCAGGAATTGCATAGAATTATTTCAGATCGTGAAATGAGAGACTGTTTACTATTAATATTTGCCAATAAACAAGATTTACCAGGCGGTATGTTCTGTTTTTTTTGTTTTTTTTACACTATCATCCATCCATTTTCCATTCATGATATACAGTCAACCATACTTTCTATACCGAATTAACATAAGAGTCGGATTCATTTGAGGTCGACTGTATATATATTATCGAATTCCTACTTTATTCACACTATTATTGCTCAATAGCAATGTCTCCTGCAGAAGTCACCGAAAAACTTAATCTACATCATATGCGCGATCGGGCTTGGTACGTTCATCCCTCTTGCGCTACTACAGGAGAAGGGTTATTTGAAGGTCTAAATTGGTTGAGTCAAAACGCGAAGGCATCAAAATAAATTCTTAAAATTTGGTAGCATTCTCTTTATGTTAAGAAAAAAAAACAAAAGAGGTAAATGGATATGGGCTGGACCTGCTGGTATATAATGTTCTAATATTTTCAAGTTGGCGATAATGTATGTAATTATACATTGCTAGTATAGCTTTTCATAGTGTATTATTAGACAATCTAGATAATTTGGGGTAAATATTTCCTGGCACGATACTTGTAACCATAGTTTAGTTTGTTTTTTTCTTCCTAAGAACAAAATTATAAATCATTTTTAACAAATTTTCAATTTACTATTCCGATCTTTTTAATAGTTTTGAGAAATGTTGTCATTTTCATGTATCGTGCATTTCAGGATAAAAAAAATTATGCTAAGTAGATGAACTATATGTTTTTTTTTTTTTGGCGGTGGTAATTATTATTTTTTTACATTATACTAATATTTATATAAAAAATTAATTTATATTATATAACAATAATTTGTAACATTTTTTTCACTCCGGCAGACTCATTTGTTGTCATGAAAGTTATTAGCTTTCTTGTAAGAGTATTAAAATTTTTTTTTTGATACAAGTTATATAAATTCTAATAAAAACCAAAAAAGTGTTCAACTTCTACAGTATTTTATTTTTATCAAATTATTAATTCGAATTTACAGAATATATTGCAATGTTAAAGAAAGTATATCCTTCGGTGTTATTATGTTTTGGTTTCACCACAAAATCCCGAAAATTAATTGTCGTGTTGCGTGATGCATATTCAAAGTAGTAATCATTACTAACGCAAATTATCAGAAGATTTTGAATATGCGTCACGTAACGCGACGGGAAATATGTTTTTAGGAATTTTGTGGTAGATCCCTTCGGATTTTTATTATTGGGCACAGAAAAACCTGCATATACGTATGTAATTTTTTGATTTATTTTTATCATATGGCTCATCAAGCGTGATATAAAAATGTGATATATTAATGGTTACACTAACTGATGATCACAATATGGGGGGAAGTCAACAGAATCCAGGCAAATTGTTTTTATTGAAATTTTTCTTGAACTTTAAACTTAAATATCTCATTCAAAAC